>CAEFZY010066662.1:0-64188 GCA_903066815.1 Brachyrhaphis roseni
AGATTTCAGATCCTCACCGTGTTGCTGAAGCAGTGCGGTGATAGCCTCTAGCGTTAAGCTAGCGTCCTCCTTCTTACCTCCTTTCGCGCTCTTACTGGCCATTACAAGTGGATAAATAATCAAAAACACAAGCCAAGATGTTTTTGTATTAATAGGTGGCGTAGAATTAGCTCTATGTGGGGTGAAATTAGTTAAAAGGCTGGAGTTTACCGGAGCAGTCCGTTGCTACGTCTACCCTGTTCGCATGGCAAACCGGAAGTCCTCAGAAATGTTTTACTGTCGTCACCTGGCTGTTCTTGCCACCTTTAAGGCCAGAAGGCTGTCAGGGCGAATCAGGACTTGTAACAGTTTATGTACACTCTCTGAAATTATATCAACCATAGCTCTGCTCTATAATGTCTGTAAATGGTGTTATTTTCAAGCCCACTCCAAGTGACTCATGCCAGTTTTGCCCCTCTATAGACACACATCTGTGAAGGAAGAAAAGTCTGAGGGCAAAAGCTTAAAATCATCAGAGTAGTAAATACTTCATGATGTACAGGCTTGTTTCTTGCTGGATCTGACAACAATTTGTCAGATCCAACAACATTTTGTTGGATCTGTTTCGCTGTGTTTGAAAGACAACATGGTGAAAGGAAAAAAAGCAGGTTAAGATATGAAAGGCATGGCAAGAAGAGGGCTGCAGATCATAAATAATACAAATCAGACAACTGATATTATGTTGACCTGTCTTCTGCCAGAACGATATGCTTTCCTCAAAAGATCAGAACCGCTGTGCTCCATGGCTCTGCAGTTCACTATAATCGATTCAAAAGGTTAGCCAGTAGTAATAGTTCACCTCTGAAAAGTGGAATTAACATTTGATCAAAATAATGCAAGTTTTGTTTCAAACATGCACTCAGAGGAAACATTAAAGCTTTATCAACCTGAATTATGTCTAAAATGTCCTACATTGGTTCCAAATGTAAAGAAATCAACTCATCTTGTAAGACATTTTGTAAGACTGTCACAAATATAGTATGTGTGTATTGGGATGAAGGGAGTCAAATTTACAGTGTTAGGACAAAGTTAAAATCACAGTGTCCTTTATTCATTACTATTGATCACCTAACCATCTTGAGATGAAAGTCTGTAATCTGCAAGTCCTTTCAAATAATTATTTGCTGAATTATTTAGAAAAAGGATTTAATGCTTAGTGGATGAAGTGTCGTAAATAAAATTATGTCATTAAAACCTGTTTCTGTGGGATAAATAATTACTTTAAAAATACAATAATGGATGTAATTTGAGGTAATTGAGTTTCAGAAAATTAACACTCATTTACCAGCATTATGTTTTCTGTGCTGGCAGGTGGAGGATGGAAAAGTGTGGTGGACAGGCAAGGAGTGTGATATGCTTTCAAAGTAGCTTCAGTTAATGATATTCTGTCTGGTAAAAACCAAGATTGTACACCAAAAAAAATGTTAGAAAGTCACAGTCACCATTATTTGGTCTACTTTATATGATTGGTACAATTGCTCATTTTTGAGAAAAGCAAAAAACTAAAAATATTTAAGGTTTCACATTAAACATCATTGTGCATTTTTTTCATTTTCAAAAGAAACAAGCCAGAAAATGGGATTCGGCCCATCGCCAAACTAGTGGGAGCTACATCTCCTACCACCTGTCCTTTTTAACAAACTACATCTGTGAGAAATGTGTGAGCGACTGAAATTAGGCTGACGGATAAAAGCCAGGTGCTGCAGGGGCGAAGCACTTTTCCATCACTCAGTCTTTGGCCAGTGGCGCTTAGTATCCAGGTAGAGACGCTGTGTTGCTATGGCGCTGGCTGCGGATACAGAGACAACATCTCTGAGGCTTCACTTTCAGCTTGTTTCAGCTTAAACAACAGTGCTGTGGTTTTTATTCGAAAAGCAAAATCAATACATATAGAAAATGAATGCGTAAATACACAGCTGGATAAAAGTTTCAGGGATTCAACGCGAGTCGATCTTAAAATAAATATTGTCTCCTTGATTAAACTCAAAACAGTTTTAAAGTCTCAGCAGCTTAAATAACGTTGGAAACTCAATACTCGGTGAATTATCAGCGATAATCACTGAACCAGCCTCATTTGTTTTGACTGATAGCTGACAGATTCCCTTATACAGTATTTATCACAACATTCATCACTTCCTATAACATTTATATGTTACTTGCTTTTTTCCATATTAGTTTTAATAAAGAAGACTTTTATGAATCGCCAAGCGAGAGAGTTTCTCGCCACTTCTGCTGCATTTTGGCCAAATAATAATCGAGATCAGTCACTTTCTTTTTCTTTTTTGCAGATGATTAGAAGTAGTAATACTAAAATAAGCTCTTTAGATGCTAAAGTTGGTTTTGGTGATAAAAATTTAACAAGTTTTCTAAACTCAGCAGAGAAACTGTGATGCAAAAATAACTGAACATTCAACATCACTGCAATATAACTAGATAAAACATTGTTACTATGATACCGGGGTTTAAAAATATGACAAAAGTAATAACTCAATGACATTGCTGCAGTGTTATGTTAAAATTAGCAGAGTTATCCACCAAAGAAACACAAATGTCAGCAAGAGAGAGTGGTTAAAATACACAGGAAAATTACAAATCAAAGCAATCTACTCCACTTTTGCTTTATTTCTGCAATAAACTCTCAAACAAGATTGCACTAAATACATGATTCAAGCAAATACAGCCGTCAGGTCGCATTTGTCCACTCTTCTGCTACAAACACAGCAGGTGCAGAAGGGATCAGATGGAGAGAACAAATATTTAATTTAACAGAGATACAGGCCTTTTCCTAATGAGTAATTCTTAAAAAACTACATGGACAACATCTGACTAGATGTGAAATGGAGTCTAGTCTAGATCAGTAAGTGATGCTACAGACTGTAAACGCCAGTGGAATGACGCAAACCTTTTCTTGATTGAACCTAAATATTAAAGTTACAAATAAGCTAGCTAGTAATTGAATCATAATGTAGAAATGTTGTCTTTACAGCTGCAATGTAAAGTGGACCTCCACCTATTTACGATCCAGTATTTGCAGATTTTTGTTGACTTTTTTGCAGATCAGTTCTAAAATATTTGAAAGAAAATGTGGGTTGGGAAGCTCCAACACTTTTGTGCAATGTGTTTCATGACCTGAACTGCCTTGTTGAAACGTGTTAAATAAATAAACTTGATTGATTGAAATATAAGCCTGCTCTATGATCATGTGGTTCTCTATAATCTTTACAAGCAAAAATGCACTTTAAACAATTCCATGATCAGACATGACTCCCAAAAAGTCCTTGTTTCCTCTATAAATCTAACAGCACGATGGGTTACTGTTTTACTTTTCTGTGGTAAAATTACCATCAGCTTCCACCTCACAGTATCTTTTGTGGCATCTAATTATTCCTTTGCAATTGTTGTTCTGTTTTTTTAATGCCTCCTACAAGGTTACTGTACTCTGTAAGGTGATTCTAAATTAGATTTATTAAGGCAAATACCTACGTATGAAAAAAAAGAAGAATACAATCATCAAGGTTTGTGAAATTTGCTTTAAAAAAACTAAAATATTGCACCTATTTCTTTAATAAGAAGAATCCAACGCAAGAGACAACACTTACAAACCTGAGGATGTTGAAATAAGTCTGTTGTAGTGAAGCTCTAATTAGACAATTTAATCCCTAAAGTTGCTCGAAAGTTAAACTAAAACTAGTGAAAAATATTCAGCAAGAATATGAAGTGCAGTGGCATCAAGCTGGATTCCTGTTTTGTCTTTTAGCAGTCTACTTTGGAAATCAAACTGCTTTTCTTGCTACAAGTGCCACTTGAGAGTTTTCTTTCATCTTTATTCGATCCAAAATGCATCACCAGATACAAACATGCACGCATTTATTCTGCTGTTTGGCAGTAAGGTCCAGCTTAAATTAGTACCTGAAACCAACAAACCAGTGAGTGGTGGAGACAACAACGGGTTGGCGAGCGGCAGAGAGAAGCAGCTCACCTGGAACACAACACACTGCGAGAGTTAGTCAGCTTTACGCTCCATATTGACTGGAAAATAATTGGCTATGCTGCCGCCTTGCAACACTGCTTGTCAGGTAGTTATTATGCGTGTTTCTTCTGTAGAGGGTCACTGGTACGGAGAGGCACTATTTTTATAATTTAAAAAGATTTTTTAATCACCTAATAATTTTTTTAACTTATCCGTCAATGTGTTTATAATCAGAAATAAAGGTTAAAGAGAACCACAGTAGCACACTTATAAAGATGAATTGAATCATAAGGTCAGCCATCGCTCATACCTCCAGTAATGTCAGGAAATGTATTTCAATAAAAAACTCATATTCAATTTATTTAACAGATAATAATACATTTCAAGCATTAAATCTTATTTCTTGATGAATATGGCTGAAACAGGAAATAGTTTGTTAAAAAAAAAGTGACTGTACTTATGGAAAGTTCATAAAAACTGATTTCCCAGGAAAAGTTGAGATTCTCAAGGGCCACATTTCATTCTTTCATAATGCAAAAAACATTATGAGTCTTTCAGTTAATAAAATTTATACACACATTATTACAGCACTGTCTCCCTCACACAGACAGGCGGAGACGTCAGAGATCCAGAAGAAGCTCTTTAATCCAACCCTCTGAGACCGGGAGTCCATTAGGGCTGGAAGATTCATCACAGTGTTTGGGACGGCTTGAAACAAACCCACTCATCTTATTTCCAAGTTAGACTTTGACAGGCGAAGCCAGAACGGCTTCCTCTGTCCTATTCTCCAATACTCTTTCCAGGAATATTTGTTGTTGGGATTATTATTTTAGTTGTGAGTATTGACAAAATAATTCTGCCAGAAAACCACAATCAATGGAGGACGTTTAGTGAGTGATGAAGAACCGGCTCATTAGTACCTGGTGCTGGAGCAGAGCTAAGTCTACTAAAAAAAACCTAAACGTTGAAATACAAACTGGGAGATTTTAACAGATTTATGTGATAAACGCAGGTTTTACCCATCAGTCAGTTTAATCTAATAAAATCTCACTTTCACTGTTTAGCAAGTCATTACTGATTAATTAGTGTTTATTTCTCTGAATTCGAACTAAACCTCAGTTTAGTTTATGAAGTCTTGTTTAGGAACAAGACTTCATAACAACCCAGAAACTTATAGTGACATAGATAAAGTGGGATATATAATTAAATATTCAGTTACTTCTTTGATTTAAATTTGATTTATCTCTGGAAAAGAAAGTGATGTTATGTTAAAAATACAAACAAAATGTATATTCTAACAAAGGGAAAAAGTTTGTAGTTTGCCTCATTCCTCACAGGATTTTCTTTCTCCTGATTTTCGTCCAGTGAATTTAAAACTTTCTTTTCAACTTGAGTCAATGTTGCAGGGTTCAAATCTGTTTTAACTTTGATTGATTTTTACAGACAGTCTCATATTTTACTCAAGCACCAACTGATGCATAATAAAAACAAATGGTTGATTTGTTGATGGTGTGTTGCCATGATTCTGCTGTAGCAACGCAACTTCTGACCAGGACACCTCAAACTTTATTCTTCACAGTCGATATGAGGGAGTTTTCGGTGAATCCTATGTTGGATTTATGTAATTATGTCGTAAGTTTTGATCCCCAATTGATTCAATTTACATCTGACCAAATAATAATATTGAAGAAGTGCAAGGCCTTGTTAATTTCCTAAACTTTCTGACTGCACAGATATGAACTTTGACAGCAGCGTCTTGCTGTAGGTCCTATTTCAGTGCATTTGGAGACTTTTTTTTAGCATCTTACAGTTTGCTGTGAGGGTGAACTTGTTTGGACCAAGTTCATGAAGTGGGACAGCTGATTCGTAATTATTTACTTAAAGTCACTTTCCAGACTCACAAGCTGTTAAAGTCTGAAAGTTTGAGAAAATCTCCAACATGCTGAGTGACCATGTCCTCCTCATGTTGACCTGAAGTCATTTTATGTGACATTATAGCCATATTAAGTGGGAATGAATGTGGCTGTGTCCTATTTTATTTATTTATTTGTGTTTTAAAACATTTTGTGCAGATTTAATTGTTAAATATGCATGTGTCCAAACCTAATGAGTTTCATAGGATGTCCTAATTTTTTCAAATGTCAGAGTGACTGCAACAGGAGAAACTGCAGAAAAATCTGACACAAATTCAGCTTGTTTGCAGCCAGAGAAACTTTTCCATCAGAGGCTGAAATATATTCCAGCCTGAACTGATTTGCATCAGACTGATCACTTGTGATTTGGTTTCAATTCTCTTGTTTTCTTTTCCCCACAACATTACATAAATGTTTTATTAATATCCAGACAAAACTTTTGACGGTGCAACAACAGAAACAATGTTTTAGTTGTTTGTTTACAGAGTTTGGGCTCATCAAGTCTCAACCTTTTTTGTATCTGACTTTTTGGTGAACTTTTCCTCACTAATAAACTTCTTTCTATGCAACAATCCCAGTTATAATTTTTTGAAGGAAAACAAGACAGTAGAAACATCAGATAAACTCATATTACATGAAAAACAAACAGAATTCATAACAAGCAACAGAGCAGATCTGGTCTGCGTTTCCATAATCAGAAATCTGTGATATTTAAATGGAAACAGATAATTCAGTCTGGTGACCTCTAAAGGTCAAAGAGTCGAAAGAGAAGAAGAAAACATCTCTGGCAGTAAAGGTACCTCCATGTTTTAAACTAAAACAGTGAAGGTAAAGCAAACGTAATTACACCAATAAATGTGTTTATATATCACTAGCTGAGTTCATAATTGCTATTTTAAACAACCGTCAGTGTTTGCACTCCAGATTCCTGGACTCACATTGCAACCTTTCAAACAAACTCATTAACACCAGCAGGCAATATAAAAAGACCTGAATGTGTTTATGAACAAAGAACCTGCAGATCCAGCTGTAAATAGCATAGAGCCACACAGTGCACTGACCCATATGTAATGATAAAACGGGCAATATTTTAACAAAATATGATGAAAAGAGACAACAACTTGATGTTAAAGCTCAGTTGTTTTTTTTTTAATTGAATTTGGCAGAATAAACTCAAAACTAACAGCAGTTTTAAACATGAGGCTAACACTTTGACTGTGTTTTCTCCATGCACTAAAAAAGTGATTTTGTTGGATTGTCCGCCAGCTATAAAGTGATTCTGGCAATAGAAACAAAAAGAATTAGTTATTTTCTTATATGGGCCTTTAATATCTGGTGTAAAAGCTGTAAAATTTTCACTCTCCTGTACGTTACTTTATTCCTTTTTCCTCTTTTCTGCCTGAAATCAAATTTTTGTTTGATAAAAATATTACAAAACCCAGAGATAAATGAAATGGCTCCAAACTGGGAACCAGTAGACTGAAAGATGAGATTTTATGAAATAAACCAACACAAAGTACAGCATAATTGTAAAATGGAGGACAAAAATTGTGGCAACATGCAGCTCTGGAAAAACTAAGAGACCACTTCACTGAACCTCATTGAAAACCTCATGATTATTCCACCAAATATTTATTTCTGAGTTAAATCATTAGGATTGTTGTTTCTAAATGAACATGAACTTATTTTCTTTGCATTATTTAAGGTCTGAAAGCACTGCATCTTTTTTGTTATTTTCACCATTCCTCATTGTCTGCAAATAAATACTAAACCTTTCCTTGGAACTTCAGAGACATGTTGTCAGTAGTTCACAGAATAAAAGAACAATGTTCAGTTTACTCAAACTTATGAAAAGTAAAATCAGAGAAACTGATCATTTTAATTGGTCTCTTAATTTTTTTTCAAGAGCTGTATGTTAGAGACAAAAATAAATAAAAAAAAATTCAGACCTACATGCAAACCACTATGTGTTTATTTGTTAAACATTTTGAGAAGCATGTATTGTTTCCATTCCACTCGACAACTACGTATTATTTTGTGTTGGTTTCTAATATACAACGTCAATAAAAGTCGATTTGAATACTTTTTCAAGTCATTATACTTCATTAACCTGTTAGGAGTTTTTAAAAAAAACTCTCTATCACCAAAAACAACCTTCTAAAACCTGAGATTCCTAATAAACAGGAGACAAACCTGACAAGAACCCCCCCCCTTTGTTGTCCAACATTAACAGCAAATGCACACTTGAAGGAAGAAAACAAGCAAACATCACTTCATGTGTGAAACAGATATGCACAGATCCATACAGGAAATCTTCAGGCGGCCTCGCTGAGCCAAGTGTTTGCCTTTTCCCTGCTGCTCTGATCTGTGAAGCTGTATGCTTCACCCTTCCTGCAATCATTAGATAGTAGACAAGGAGCTTTATTGCTATGGCAACTTATGAAAAAACTACATGCTCTGATGCCTACGAGTCCGCTTCAGTCGAGAAGGGTTTGGATGAAGACACGCTTCACAGCGTTCTATAAGAGAGCTGTTTTCAGGGGCAGATTTAAGGAAACGTGTCTGAGTTTTGTGACAGCCGTTCATCAAGCTTTTTATTAATGAACAAGAGTGTATCCCCTGAGAAATCACTTAGCCTGAGAGCATGAATCCTCCTCACATAAAAGAAATACAAAGCACCAGTAAAAGTGTGTTTATGATGTATTAATAAGGAGTACTCAACATAAATGTCTCCTGTTGCACAGATTATCAGAGAGCTATGCTATGTGGCGTCTTTTATACTGTATAAAATCTGAGATAATTATCCAGAGCTCTGACAGAGTACATTTAATGACTTCGTCACACTCCAAGAACAATCACCAGCTCAGTGGTGTAAAAACTCTTATCCAACTCGATTTTCTTTTTGGTAGACTCTTAATAAAACAGAAGGCTTTGCTGAAATGCAAGGGTGTGTGTGTTAATGTGTTGGTGGCTCATGTGAGCGACAGATCATTACCACAGCTCCTCAGCAGTGACGATCCCTCCAGAGGAGCCGGCGTGTTAATTAAGATAAACATTTGGATGCTGTAATGGGACGTTCGCTGCTGATGACCCTGATGCCTTCCCTGTGACGCTGCTCTCCTTTAACGATCTGAAACTCAGCTTGGTGTCTGGGCTCATTCCCTCGGTAAACCTCTTTGATTTTATTTTTGCATATTTCTGTGGTGTCCTAATAAAAATAAATATTTCTTTTTAAATGGAATTAAAAACAACTAACAATTTCTTTGAGAATGTCAACTATTAATTCACCGTGCCATGCTGGATGTCTGCATCACGTCTGAGTGTCCGCCACAAAACTTAATACACTATAAAATAGCCTAAAGTTATGAAATGCTAACTACAGTATGGCTGCAATAAATCAAATACAGTGCTCATTATTTATGTACTAACAATTAGTATATAATTGTTAGTACATAACAATTATGTACCAACATAATTGTTTATGTCTTGTTGTTAGAAATAAACAAGACTAAGGCTAAAAAGTAACTCTAAAGAAAAAGTATGTCTATAAAACTTTAAAACCTCATCAGTAACTGGATATTTACTGATGCAACACACATTTAAATGTATCAGATCATCAGACAAAATTGCTAATTCCTGACAAAAATAATCAGAGTTCATATAAAGCATCCAAAAATTCATTCATCCATCCTCTCGATCCGCTTATCTTTGCAGCATCTACAGGTGGGGCACACCTGTCTCGATTATAACCCACCTCTCCACTGAACTACCACGCACACAGTCATTCGATTTAAAGTCCTTCAAAGTCTTCTGACTTTAAGTATTTCTGATCTTAATATCCCCTCGATCTTTAAAACTGTATAAAACTTAATCGATTAATTCAGCACAAACACTTTATCCACCACGACTGCTTTGAAAGTATTTTGGACGCAGCCAAAGTCTCTCCTTGAACTCCGCTGCCGTACTCAGCAGGCAGAAGCAAACATTCACACTCAGCAGTGTGGTAAACAAAATATTTTAATTTAAAAGTTTCAGGAATCAGAAAATATGAATTGATCAAAAAGATAAATCAGTGTCTGAATATTACAGGCCGAGCCGTCAATGATCCCGACTAGTTCCTGCGGTCCTTGAATCTATCAGGATGCTTCACTTCTGCCGCCGCACCGGATTCATGGTAACTCTGACCCTTTCCTCTGGGAACAAATGATTTTCCAGATGTCTCAAACAATCAGACAGACAATCGTCTGTCTGATCAGAGAAAACAACTTTGTGCCCGCCCTGTGCCGTCCAGCCAGTACTTCCTGCAAAGTTTCAGTACAGGTCCTTGACGCTTTTTTCTGTGCAGAAGAGCGTCTTTGCTACGTTTCTCATCAAAAAGCTGTTGACTCACTTTGTGCCGACACTGAAGTTTTAATCTCCCCATCTCAAGGACACAAGATCACACTGCGCAACTGACTCTGTGTTTTACATAATTTGGTCATCTAAGCAAGACTGCCATATATTTTATTTCGATTGTTGAAAATTCATGAGCACGTCTTCTCTCACAATGAATGTATGCCACTCAGGAGTTCCTCTGCTGCAGAAACAACTACAACTCTAACATCACAGCAACGACTCAAAAACAAGAAATTACAATCCTGTATGACACCATCCAGATGCTTCACTCACCACAGCATGCTAGATGCTTTAGTTAAACTAATCGTCTGTCTACTACTACTACTACTGTCTCATTAATTTTAGTACACAATCGCCATGAAAAATGGGAAATACTAGTACTGGAGCTAGTAAAGGCCTACTAGTTCCCAAATTCAATGCGTGGTAAAACATTTCTTTGCTGAGTCAGTTCCATGCCGATTATTAAATCTGTTTATTTAGTTTACGACAAGTTTTAGGTGGTTTTAGTTGTTTTGCGTGTCGTTGTGCTCCAGATTGGCAGCTGGTTTGAGCCACCAGCAGACAACACCTGCAACGCAGTGAAAGGTTTCTACTATATTTTGGCAGGTTTATGTCATGTTGAAGAGATCCCGTGCCGTTATAAAACTTAAAAATCTCACTGAAATCCTCTTTCTTCTGCTTTCCCTCTCTGTGGACGTAAGCTGTCTGACAGAAGAGATCACAAAGCGACTTTTATGAGGCGAGGTGGACTCAAAAATTTAACTATTATCTTTAATATTTTTTTAAACTTGCTAGTTTAAAAAAGTACATTGATAATTAAACTGCTTAAAATTAGACTGCACAAAGTAATCTGATTTCTTTGGGTCAAATAATTGGAAACAGAAACAGAAGTTTGCATCCCCACTTGCTCCAATGATCAGGTGATTAAGCTTTAACATAAAACACACACAGGCTAAACAGCAGCAAACATTGAGCTTGTTCTGTTAAAGCTTAAGCTTCTGCAAAGTAGTTCTGATCATTTTAAGTTATTCTGTGAATGGTGGCACAAGACAGGGACAGAAGGCTCTATACTTTAGTATCTACACATATAATTATACAAATAAGAAGGTAACGGCCTGAGTAATGATTCATTATACCTCAAGTCTTTATTTGATTTTTATTAAACTAAAAGTCCATCACCGATTAGCTTAGTTTTTTTCCGTATTTGACCTGCCGATCACCGATCAAAGCCGATCAACGGAGAGTTGACCGAGCGCTGACTGAATAATTAGAGCATGTCTAATGCTTTGGCAGTGATTTACTTACATATGGGGACTGTTTTGATGCAAAGCAATGACAACTGCAAGCTTTTTGTTTAAAAAAAAAAAAGATTGCTGATACAAGAAAGCAGTGATTTTGTCTATATCTGTCTGTCTTCGGTGGGTTAATTACATTCAACTGCTTCTGACTGCAGAGCAAACGGTAGCATAAAAAGTTGATTTCACACTATTTGTAGTGAATTTATGAACATAAAACCACAAAATAAACATAAAAACAACATTAGCTGACATCCATTTCCCCCCCAAAAAGTAACGCATCAGTCTGTTTAACTCATTACTGCAACTACCAAAACGTTTGACAATAATGTTCTCATTTTTCTTCACATAAAGATTCACTGACCTGTTATGAATAATAAAAAGTTTACATTTTTTCTCAATAATTACTTTTTGTATTTGTCATAATATAAGCAGAGCAGCATGATGCGACACAAGATGGAAAACGTGAACAGATCTTTAAAATGCTCCAAACAATGACATGATTTCCATTAATGCATTAATCTGTCTAACTGAAGCAATTACAGCTTTGTTGGGCTTAATTTGATCTCTGAAAGCCAGAGTTTGCAGCTATAATTTGCTTGATTTGTCTGAGTAAGACGTCCAAAATCTTTTTATCTTCCATCCACTGAAAGCGGGGCAACACAATATTTGCATTTCTGTGTTTGCTACATAATTGTCTTAAAAGATTCAATCAAAACTGGTCAATAATTACGCTTTAGAGCAGCAAATGTTAAAAGGCACAATATTATTTCACGACTGCTCATTCAAACAAGCTGAAGGGAAAAATATTCTCATATAATCTCAACATCTTTCAGCTAAATGTGGTAAATAATAACTTCTCTCTGTTGGACAGTTATGAGGTTTTATTCTGCTGAAATATTTTCATGCTAAGCTAATCCGAATTCGGAGCTCGTAACAGACAAAACCACATCATCTCTGCTTTAGCTTCTTTCTGCCAGCTCACAGAATGTGTTACGATTGATTTTAAGATTACTTATTGATCACTGGGCTCTTTCGTTTAGCTGAAAACTGAAGGGGACAAAGTGTTTACGCTCCAGCCTTCGAGGCTCTGCAGACGTGACAGACGAAATCCCATTTTTAGTCTCGTTTGTTTTGCTTTTTTATATATATCACAAATCAGTGCCACCGGTTTAACTCTCATGTTTATTCAGTGATGAACTGCGACTTGATTTTGTTTGTGACATAACTGAACTACTATAGAGGGGCTGTTGAGAGGGCATAAAAAACCCAATCTATATTTATACATTTCAGAAAAATATACTTGTATGAAGCTGCTAATTTAAGAGCCAACGGAGAGCTGACTATATGATGAATCACTGCAGTGATTCATCCCTCGTTGGGCAATTTATAGCGGACGAGAAAGCAGCGGATGACTCTGGAAATACCAGCAGAAACCAATCAGATCATCCACAGGAGCTGAAGCACAAACCGCAGCTCAAACACTCGCCGACACATGTTTAATTACCGTGGTCAAACTCCCAATCACGCATGAAGGCACAGAGGAAGACCCTCTGATCACAATTAAACAGTTTGTTCTCCATGAGCTGCGTGGTTTTTGTTGCCCCGGTTGCGTTTCCTCAGCAGCTCGCAGTGGCTGCGGGCTGTCAAAGAATTGTTCAGCCAAGCTGATGCATCATCAGGAGCGCCGAACAGCGACCCGGTTCAGCGTGCCTTTTGTTGTGCCGGTTCAGTTCAGCGGTGGATCAGTTGTCATTCATCTGCATGTCATCTACTAAATGTCACAGTGGCAACGCTCTGTTTCAACCAGAAACAGGTTCTCCACTTCATCCATGGCTTTCAGCTAAAACGTTCCCCGTTTATGAAACTGAACAGGAAGCCACAGAAATATTGGTACCACTTTACAATAGGTCTAATAAATAGTTTATAGATGTTATTAATTAATCTTTAAATACTTTATAAATAATTAATAACTGTTAATTAAGGACAAGAAAGAGACAAAATCTACTGGTTTCTTGCCAAATAGTGAGCCAAATATGTTTACCTACATATTTTATCTAAAGTTGTTATACCAAGCATTTCAGACTACCTTGTAAGCACAAAATACTTTTTTGGCATATTTTCTACTACAGGGTTTTCAATAATGTCCTAATTTAATAATTGGGTCAGAATAATAATAACTAAATATAAAAAGGAAGAACTGAAGACAATAATTACCAAATAAACAAACATAAAAAGAGTAAAGTAACAGATAACATGATTGATTTCCAAAAAAAAAACAACAAAGAAAAAGCAGGAAATTAAAAATTAAAATAATCTAAAAACAATTAAATCAATCAAATCAATATTAATAAGAGCAATGGGAAAAGAAGAATACGTCACACAACACAAAATAGAAAAAAATGTGAATGAATCGCTAAATTTATTGACACGGTAATGAGTGATTTTACTCATTGGTGGAGGGGTAATAAACACCTGATGAACAAGCTCAGTAGCACTGTGTGTTGGTCACAATGATTTCATTTAAATTTTAATCACTTGCTGATACAAAAACAGATGCAACAAACAGACCGACTTCATCTGTAATTATGGGAGCAGTTAGAGCATCTTTAACCAACAGAACAAGCCAAGAAGACGACGATGATGATGATGACAGAAGTGGTGAAACTTCTCCATCCACTTGTTGTGCTGTAAACGCCACACTGACCATCACCGTCGTTGCCTTCTTTGCTATTTGGCTCTGACTTCTGAAGCTAACTCAGAGCTGCCCTCCAGTTGTCTGACGACAATGCATGAGGGCAGTGACCCTCAACTACACTAGAAAAAGCCGTTTCCTGCATAAATTGAGCCTCAGTTGGCCTTCATGAAGACCCAGCAGCACGTCCAAATTCCTCACCTTCGAACTAAAATGCCAAAAATTAAATCTGAAATAATCTTCTTCATTTTCCTGAGTCTGTTCTCGCATCACTCTCTTCTCATCCACCTTTTCTCTCACATCCTCATTCTTCCAACATTTCTTCCTCAGCATTGTTCTTTTCGTCTTCCTCCCTCTATTAGATATTCTCCTCCTCTCCTCTCCTCTCCTCTCCTTCGCTCTCCTTCCGTCACCTGAGGTAGACAGTTCTGTCAGGAGTCGGCCTTATTTACCGCCTCTCTTCGCTCCTGTTTACATTATCGATCGGTGGGGTTGCTTTAGTTCCACCATACATCAACATCCCTCCCCGTCTTCCTCCCGCTCCCCCGTCCCAGTGCTGCGGCTGCTGGCTCACATTACCCTGAAACGCAGACAGAGTGGGGAGATGAGGGGGAGCTAGTGGAGCATGTTGCCATGTGTGAGGGATTTATGCTTGAAGGGGAGAGAGTGTGAGCGAGCAAGCATGTGAGGAAAAGTGTTAAATGGATGTGTCTGCTCAAAGTGTGCATGACTGACCGTAAATACGTGTGTTTGTTATGAATTCAATATGCTAAAAACATACACGGCTTCCTCGTGTGAATGCACAAGGCTGTTATCTGACTTTTCCAGCAGATAAGAGACTCTGCCTCTGTTGATAGAAAATGAACTCTCTGGTAGAAAGCATCTCAACATCCTACCGTCGGAAAAATATCAGTTTGTCTGCTGCAGTAAATTCACCTGAGAGGCTGCGGATTTAACTCGGGTTCGTCCCCAAGAGCTTTCTGCAGGAGCAGCGTCACGGTGAAATAGCGCAGACCTAACGTCCAAATAGACGAAGAATAATAAAAGCTGTTTTCTGAAAGTCATAATAGGTAAATGTTTGTCAGAGAGACACTACGAGAAGAGTGGCGCTCCACTTCAGAATAAAAACACCAAAAGGTGGACAGAAACGGGCCAATTAAAATGACTGCATCTCATTGGCTCTTTTTTTGTACAAGCTGCAGGGTTTTATTGCGTTTCTCGAGGTTTGACTCTGTTTGCTGATTAATGAGGAAGAAAAAAAATAGAGCTGCTCCTTCATGCTGATTTTGCATCAGAATTTTTACCTTAAACCCAGCAGCGACTTTTATCAGAGCAACAGCACACTGTGCAGAAATATGTATGCAAAAGCAACATTTTGTTGTCGTACTTAAGGGGGATTTATTTTTCTAATTGTCATCATGTGACGTAAAAATATGCAACTCTGCTTGTGAATGCTAATTAGCAAGAAATGGGGATTAATTAAACTAATTGACACGTTGAGTCAATTCAAAGGCAACAGACAACAGTGATGTAAATTATGAATAAAAATAAGAATGAGAAAAGGGAGAAACAAAATTAAAAATATAGTACAATGCAACATTCTAAAATAAAAATAACAAAACAATTAAACAAGACACACCAATACAACTGGAAGCAGAAAACAGTAAATGTAAAAAGTTAGGAAATAAAGAACAAATGAAAAGGAGGAAAAATGTGAACACTGCAGAACCAGGAAACAATAATAACATTTAAAAAACAAGCCCTACATGAACCCATTTTGCACATTTTAGCAAAATTACACACCTATGAAGAACATTTTGTCATCTCGCTAAAGAGGAAAATTTGCCTAATTGTAATCATGTGACATGTAAAAATATGCAGTAGCCCATGAATGCTAATTAGAAAGGAATATGAATTAATGAGGCTGACACGGTGCGTCAACTGAAATGTAGATGACTAAAGTAATCTGCACTGAAAATAAAGTGTGAAAGACAAAATAACTAAAGACATTAAAAGAAAAGTTTCACCAATAAAAATAAAATACTATCAATAATGAAATAAAATTAAATAAGAGATAAAAAGGAGGCTGATGTGGGATAAGTTGGGAACCATTTGCTGTCAGATTGTGTCGTAAACTAATGTTTGGTGGAATATTTTATCTGTTTACATTAGAAGCAGCTTTTTTTATTATTATTCATCTTTAGAAACAGTCCTTTCTTGACAATTTGAGTGTCACTAGAAAGGAAAAGTCAGTAGATGTCTGTCACTAGTGCTATGGTAGGCGGGGCAATTGTGAAGTTTTAAAGATTGACAGGCATAACCCAAATCTTAATCTGCTCTTATCAAAAAGAGAAACTTTTCGAAAGGAAAATTGATCAAAAGAATTAGCTGTTGTTCTCTGCAAAGACAAAAAAAAAGCTCTTTGAAAAATATTACAGCTTTTAAAAGCACAAAGAAAAACTGGAGGCATGTTTCTATTGCCATTTTAATACAACAATTGCAGCGTTATCTGCCAAATAACCAGATAGCAAAACCGGGTCAGATAACTTGAGCGGGACGAGACGGGCTGGATGTTGAATACAAATAGTTTACTTAAGCTTGATATTTAATTCATGTAGCATCCGAGGCTATCGCTAATGCGCCCTTTGATGTCAGTTGTTCTCTTATACGTAGAAAGCCTCTCTCTCTTAACACAGAGCTTTGAGGTTTTATCTCGCTCTCCGCCTTAAAGTCCCGAACACTTATCAGATCAATTAGAATAAGAAGACGTTTCTTTCATCAACGTGTGAAAACATGGATCGCTCTGACCCATTTATAACGCGAAGGCTTGTTTGCAAGAGACACACTTAAAGGAAAGAATAAGTTTTATGTTATATTAAAATCACGTCATTCTGTATGATCTTCTTCATTAAACAGTAATAAACATAAAGGCTGGAGAAGAAGAGTAAAGGGGAAAACACAGACGGGATGGATGGCAGAATGAATTTTGCATGCTTCCTGCACATTCAGCCGGCTCAGAGGCAGCAGGAGACTGAATGTGTGTCTAGTCTTTGTCATAACTGGGCGTTTCACTGGCGTAGACCTCGGGAAAACTTGACAAAGTGCCATCCGGTCATTCCCACTTCTCATTCTGTTTGCCATTTCAGCTTTTCTCCCTGCTTATTGTCACCCTCCCTCTCTCTGACTCCGTCCCAACCTCCATCCCTCCATCCTCCAGCGACCTCCCACTATTCTTACCTGGGATGCCACGAGTCGCTGCTCCTGCTTTTCATACTTACAGACCAGCCATACGTCCATCTCCTCCCCCTTTCCTCCCCTTTCTCTCTCCTCCCGTTTCTCATACCTCCATCTGTCCCTCGCCTTTCTTTATCTGCCTTTTAAAGCAGAAGGCAGGAAAAAGGCTAGCCGGGTCCTTTGTGAGCCTGGCCTCAGTTTGTGCTCAGCCAAGCACACACAGCTCTTAAATCCAGGCCCGGGCTTTAGGACAAAAGGACGGCTCAAGTCTTACAGGGGCCCATGTGGCCCTCCTTATCTCTTTGCACCTTTCCATGAAAGAGACAGAGGGGCAGTTACTCTAAATAAGAGGACGGAAAAGAGAGGAACAAGATGCAGATGCCAGAAAGGAACGGACATAATTTTCTTCATCAGAGAGCAGCAGCAAAGACATTCTTTCCTCGCTCTCACTCCCACTCCTCTTCAACTCCTTTTCCCTGAGCCAAGCAACACTGACAGGTTTTTTTTTGATCCCCTTTCCTCCTTCAAGGCAAATGAATTAACTGAATGAATTAACACCCAGGCTGCTGCTGCTGTGATCATCATCATAGCGCTCCTCCTCATCAGCAGCAGCAGTTTTGATGAAGCTTTTTAACACTTATGAGGATCGCACTGCTGATGCCGTGGCAGGAAGAAGCAAAGATGTCGACAACCTTGAGAAAAAGAGAAGAAAAAACCCCTCCTCAGCTAGCTAGTTATCACAGTCTGAGTGCTACAGTCTTTAGCCGAGAGCCTTGTCAAGTCTCTTGGCAGTACTGAAGAAACCTCGGCGCTGATGATGAACAGAGGAGGAGCGGGGAGGAGGTGAGAAAAAAACGAAAGCTGGAGTAAGGTTCTAGTGGAACCAAATTTAGGAGTGAGGAAGACTGGGTGGGGAGAAAGGAGGAGGAAGAGAGAAGGTACAAAGGTTAAGATAAAGATGACTAGACCGGGGGGCCATCAAGGTGCTTAAGCTGTTGATCATGACAGGATGAACTACCATGTCAGAGACACGAGAGTGACAAGGTGACGGGCGCGAAAAAAAAAGAACGAGACAGAGGTTTCCGAGACGGAGGAGATAGAGAAGTCCAGGAGAGCTGCAGTGAGGATTTTTAATTAGCGTTAATTGGCCACAGAGGGAACAGACACTGGGAGACTGAAGGCAGGGAGGGATGAGAGGAGAGAATAACAGGCAGTTTCTGACAGAGTGATATCTCTCTTGATTTGTGCCTCTCTACTTCCTGCAGCACTTTTACTATCTGAGCGTCTCCAGCACCGTCTGCGTTCCCCGTCTCCAACTGTGCGAGTCCCACGCTCCCCAAACAGTATATTTCACTTTCTACAGATTCCCTCGTAATGCACGACACTGCAAAAACACACAGTATGTGACAGATGAAACAAACCAAAGAAATATGAGGGAAAAAATATTCTGAAAAGATGAGAAAATAAAGAGAAGTAGGATTTAGCACGGTGAAAGAAATCCAAAAAGAAATCATTAACCAAGAAGAATGGTTTGTGATTTTTGTCTCATATTTGAATATTATTATCCTTTAATCTCCAGAAGGGAATCATTAAGTACAAGTGTTATTTACCTCTTTTTAAGCCTGTTTCTCTAATAAATGCGTCGGATTTTAAGAAATACTTCATTTATTTTTCTAAATTGGGGTTTAAAAGCATAATTATGAGCGCTCAGGAATCATGAAGTTCAGAGCACTTAACAAACTTTGAAAAGTTAATCACACAGAAATATAAACACTACATCATGCATTAATGAAGCTTCTGAAAAATAGAGTAAAAATGTTCAAGGAATCACAAAACGTTTCACCACGACATGGTAAAATGTGCAAACTTTGCACAATTAGTGTTTGCTTAGCAAATGATTATTGGTTCAATGCCCTGAAATGTGTTGAAATCCCAGTATCTAATGTCTTTTAGGAAAGATGAGAAGAATTAGATATGATACATATGTTTTACTAAAAAAAAAACAATCTCATTGGTTTGGTTTGGTCATTTATATTTTTTTGCTATTTGCTAGATCAGTGGTGTCAAACTCATATTTGTTTTGGGCCAAATCAAGATCATGAATGTTCTTAAAGGGCCGGTTATGCCAGAATGTATTGATAAATCCTGTTCGCAAACTGTTCAGTTCAAGTAAAACTTTTTGACAATTTTCGAGAAAAATCTGCAATAAACTCCCAATTATGTATTTGTGCAAAACAATTGTGGGGATTTGTTGATTTTGCATGAATTTCCACAATAATTCTCAAGACACTGGAGGGACTGATTGATATAATTTAGCAGTAAACAGATAAAAACTGTGTTGATTTGATTGATAACATAATATTTAAGAACTCTTAGTGTTTAGTGTAGAATCTAGAGGACCAAATAAAAAGCTACATGGGGCCAGATTTGGCCCATGGGCCTCGAGTTTGACACACATGTGCAAAAGGAAATCTGCTGCAAACTCAAATGTGTGGCACAAATGTAGCCGAGGAACAATTTGAGTCTAATTTATTGTAGTAAAAAATACAGTGGCTCAACAAATGCTGTTCAATAGATTCGTACACATTAATTTGCAGATAGCTCACCTGCCCAGGAAGATTCAAGTCGATTGTAACACAGATATCACAGATCAATGTTTTTACTAATAAACTGCAAACAAATATGGTTTTCCACTAAATAATCACAAACTCCTGTTTGTGTGTAAGAGACACTTGTAGCATAAAAAAAAAAATTAAAAATAGGACAAATATTTAAATAAATATGACTTTTTTCTATAATGTCAATATATTCATGCACTAAAGTGGGGCACATTTTCTCAAATGTTTAGAAATCTGAATATGAATAACAAATATTCCTGGGTAGACCAAAAAGTAAAAGTGATCAAACATTTACTCTCTTGTCAGCAGTTATTTTTATTTGCAGTAAATATTTTATCACAGGCCAGAAAAACAGCAACAATGTAAGCAGACAACTACGAATATTTTAGGTTAAAATTACAGGAGAATAAAACATAAAATGGCATAAATAAATACATGAATATGAAACAAACACCCTGCAGCTCTGATTTGAGCACAACATCTTCACTGGGCTGCAACTTCAGGGAGAAGATTCCTGTATGATATTCTCATCACTTTCATAAAATCAAAACTTATTCTCACATACTAAAGACTAAGAGTGAAGCAGTGACACGGTGTTAGAGGTGAAACATTGAAACCGAGTCACACTTTGAATCAACATGTTTCAAACTTTCTCAGCTTCAGCAAATCGCTTTGTGAACTCGGCATCAAGTATTCTCTGTTTTTGAACAAAATGAGCACCATTTGGTGCCTTCTCCTTTTATATGATCATGATCGTAGTTGCAGGATGTTCTTGGACTTTTTAGTATAAGTATTTAAACAATTAAATGACACTCAAATGCATAAACCAGCTATTGGCATCATAACAATAACAAATGGAGATCATGTAATGCCTGGTTCAAACAGTAAGGTTTGGAAATTGTCTGCCAATTTTCAAAACCTGAGCGATGCCATGATAAAAATTCATGGGTGCAACAGGTTTGGCCTTAGATGCAACACTCTACACAAACCATTACCACTCACCAACAAATCTCGTGAGTTCAGAGTAAACAAACATGGCCGACTAGGAAGAAGGAACTGGACTATATTCCACAGAGAAAAACAACGATACATTCAGGCCCACCATGGCAGTTGTTTTGTCTTCTGCGTATTCTGGATTTCCCTCCATGTATTTCTCACATCGCTTTTTGATTGGTTAGACGTCACAGTCAACTCATTTGTCCTTAGTGAACACAGCACACACTGCAATATGAGGCCAAGATAATCCAACATGTTGACTATCCCAGACTCTAGATCGGAGCAATTCCAACGTCTTTCCAAATGGACCAAATCAGTCTTATTACTCCACAAACAGCAGGAATATTTCTTAAGAATATTTTGAGAGCTTTTAAAATAATCGGGATGCCCTCAGTTTTGTCAAAAGGGGAAAATTGGGGCAAAAATCTGCATAAAAATCTTGTCATAGGAACTTCTTTGCTCAAATTCAACAGTCGGCAGCTTATGTGAGCAGCTGACAAACCTCCGTAAAAAATATTATTTCCTTTAAAAATGTTACTTTACAGCTTTCGTGTTTCCTCTTTCTTTTATTTCACTAATATTGGAAACAGCCAAGTTATCTCCACACAACTTCCTCGCCGAAGAGTGTTAACAGTGTGAGTTAGAGTTGGAAAAAAGGTCAGATTTTTAGTTTCTGGCTGATCACCAATCAGGGTTTTGTCAAGTCCAACTCTCATCTCCAGCTGATTTTTCTGGTGCATCTCAACAAAAACTAGTTTAAATGGAACAGATCAAAAAAGCAAAGTGTGGCGTTCAATCAGGCTCTACATGACACAGGAATTGAAATGCAGTTTCATTTTAGCTCCTACATGTGGTCTGGCATTTCTCTCTGCAGCATGAATGCAAAAAGAAAACTGCTCAGTTTAGAAGCACCTACTGCTTTTGAGACGAGCTGCCGACAGGAGCAGCACTGGATGTTCAGCTACCACAGCAGGGCAGCGAAGGAAGACCTGTTTGGGTTTTAACTTCCTCTGAGTGATCATTTTACATTTAAATAAAGCCTAAATCAAACCACAGCTGTTGTTTTTAACTATGCCAACGGTGATTTTTGTCGGGCTGCTGTGGTGCCCATAAAACCAAGCAGTGCAGAGCAGAAGGCGGGAAAGAGCTCTCGAGTGACGCTTGGTTAACGTTAAAGTCTTAATGGGTCACATTCGTGTCATTTCGTACTCGTTATGTTTTCTGACAACAGAAACAGGAAAATACATAAATGAGAATATTACTGGGAATTCAGCTGTGCTAAAAGCCGGACCCTACGGGCAGAGCGAGATGGAGAAGCAGATGGAGGGGACTGAGACGAAACCCACCTGAGAACGAGCGGCACTGGAGCACAAAAGACGATATGAAAATGCAATAAACCCAATCTGAGTGCTTGTTTATAGTTTCACAGAGATCTTCTAGCTCCCATAACTGCTAGCTGTCCTCATCATTAAAGCTTGAATATTCCTCTAGTCTGTGGTAATGTAAAGAAAGCCCAAACAGCCACAGAGCGCGCACACATGATTACCTTCATTGGAAAGGCATCGGATGAGTTCGGCTGAGTGATGAACTCAAAGACATTACAGTATTGACAGCCGCTCCTCTCTCCACTCACAACTCTCAATATCCTTCAGCTAACGACTGTGTCTTCATCAGTTTGGTTGATTCCCAACTCTTGAATCAATCTTCAGCTGCAGCAGCCTGATCTGGTCTTTTTCTGCAAGAACCCACGGTGCCAGATGCTGAGCGCCAAACAGCAGAAAAGACGGGTACGGATTAGCTGATGAGGATTTCACACGTTCATAGACAGACATTTCTATCTGCAGAATTTGTAGCCTAAAGACAGAGCTAAACGAGCCAATGTCGGTTTTAAATTCTTCACTTCTCCTCATGAATGTTAATGCTGCTCAGCACCTGCTGGAGAAGTTTAAACAAGCGCCTGCTAAAAACGACTGACAACTTTGAAGGTGGCATCACAGTGAGGAAGCGAAAGTTTCTGTGTCTCTCCCCAAGTGGCCCGGCTGGCGGAGGTTTGGAGAACCTGAGCTGATCTGAAGCCGCTGCCTCATTAGCTATGATAACATGGAGAACAGAGATCCAGATCAGAACGAAAGACAGGTTCAGATGGGAGGCAAACCTGAGCTCAGTGGAACAATGACAGGAAGCAAACTGATTTTTATTATTAGTATTACAACTCAATCCTCATTTAGCCATGCCACCTGTGCAGCTGGTTATATCAGAACGATGCAAGCTCTGCATGTGATGGTGTGTTTGTGTTAATCTCTGAACTGTTCATCTACTCAAATTCTTTTTGTAGTTTTGGTGCCAGTTTGCATATTTTATTCATAAAAATTCTCTTTGCTGCCACTCTTTTGTCTTTCTATTTTGCTCTGACTGATTTGAAACGGAAGATCATTAAAGTCAGAATTACATACCTTTCAAACGTGCACAATACATCAGGAATTTAATGAAAATAACCAAAACATACTAAATAATGAGCTTATAATCTCCTTTATCAAAGTTTTGAGATATTAAAATAAGAATTTTTATTTTATTTTTGAATAATTTGAATAATTTTGAATTTTTCTGTACTTTTTAAATAGTGAAAGTCTGAATGGCAGCTTTAGTTTAAATTTTTGCCTCATGCCTGTTCGTGTGGATAAGTGAAGACATGGTGAGTTTTGCAGCTAATATTTAAAATAGAAAAGCAAGCCAAAGACCCGTAGGGATAAGGTTCTGCACAGAGTGGTGTTTTAACTGGAAAGCAAAAAACATTTATGGTTCTGACCTCCTCCATTCTCTCTTGACCTGCCCTCCTACATTTTCCTCAGCAGTGTTGCATCTCAGGACGTTTAGCAGGGGAACACGGCCAGCTGGGAGCCAGTTGGCAGGGTTAGAGGTTTATCGGTACACAGGTGTGCTCTGGTGCGCTCGGTTAACAACGAGTTGGCCGACGTTCCCTTGTTTGACAACTGCCAAACACACGGAGCGGTTCTCCTGTGTGCGTGAGCGATCTGTGGCAACCATCAGGCAGTAAGAGGAGCAACAAGCCGAATAACAACTTAACCTCCCTTACAGGTGCTTCTCAATGAATCAGAACAGCAAAGAGGAGTTCACTAATTTCCCAACATTTTGCTTTTTTCAGAAAGTTAAACTGACAGGTAAGGCCAATAAAACAAGATTTCCCTGTACAGTAAATGTACTTTAATACTGCAAGTCAAGACTCGATGCAATCTGCTGCTGCAGAAAAAAGTTTCCTTAGATCTAAACTTATTAAACTAATTCGAATAATAAGCTGAGCTTACTATACTGTTGATAACTCGGATCAATTGGAATGTATGTATGACTGAAATGAAATGTTTTTTGTTGATTACATGTGTTGTAAATTGGTGCTATATAAATAAACTGCATTTGCATTAGATTTAAGCTACAAACGTCAATCTAATCTTATACAAACACTGAAATATATCCCTCTGTGTGATTCCCTTTTGAATTACTGATTATACATATCGAGATGCAGCTGTTTGTGTTGTTTAAAACACAAATGGGTGCAGCTGAAATGTTTGAGCTGTCATTTGTAAACATCCCGACCCTGCATGTGAACTTTGGGTGTTGCTAGGTTACGACAAAGGGATGCTGCTGGGTAAGTGGCGGCAGGATCATCATGGACGGTCTGTGTGGAGGACTGACAGCTCGTCCCCTGGATATCTGGCAACTTGTGAGTCAGATGCTCTTGAAATCCAACATCTGGTGGCAAGCCCGTACAAATCAAGATCAAAGTGCCGGTCCATGAGATTGGACCCGTCTCAGCCAATCCACCTCTCTCCTGTCGAGTTTCATTTCATTTCTCGCCCTTTTCCAGGGCTCTGCCTCGCTCACGCTTTAGTTTTCTTGCTAGCTTTGTAATCCCTCCTTCTCTTGCTGCTGTCTTGCCTCTCTCCCCCCACCTGCAGAGAGGTAATCAAGCCCTGTTGTGAGTGTTTAAGCACTGAAGCAGACGGATGTTGAATTATTCTCGGGACTTAATATTTTGTCTGCTAGGAGGGAGAGCCAGCCTTCACGCCACATGCTGGGTAATGGTCGTGCACACATGAGTGCGCTGCAGAGAGGCTCGTGCAGACACCCACACACAGTCAGTCGTTGAGTCAGAAAGCTGTCAGTCATCCAGATCTCATGCTGACAGAGTTACAGGTACCAGAGTGATAGGACCTGACAGGCTGCTCTCGCCGTCTCCACTGATACGCCACCGTCCTTCCTGTACGCGCAACACGCACACGCTAAAGAAGCAGACTGGAGCCAGACAAAGGTGCACAGTGATCAGCAGCAGTATCATTTCACAGACACACAAAATACAGCTAAGTCTCTCAAAGTTACACAAGCTAACCAACAAAGAGGAACAGGAAGTGTAAGAACCCATCTCCCCATAATTCCCCCCTGCATTCAGCTTCCCTCTCATCCCTGCTCTCCCCCATGATGCTGCTGCTTCGTTTCTCCTCTGCACTGCTCCCCCCTTATCTCTCACTTCTACTCATGTTCTCCTTTCTGCTTTAAGCTCGCCTTTATCAGCGATTCTCTCGCTCTTTTTGTCTTCTCTCTGCTACTGTGAATATAAACTCTCCATGGGACCAGAAGCTGATATTACACAGCTTCCTTGTTGCTTTCATCTCCGCTGCACTCATACCTACACCCACACCTGGGTGGCCATAACACTGTACAAACTTGGCTCCCGCATTATTGCAATACCTATTAGCGCCATCATTCTTTACACAGCCGAGTTTTTTTCTCGTCTGCTGCATCTAATGCTGACTCAAGTGATGTCATTACTCGGGGCGATTTTATCAGATTTTGTGCAGCTCTCTGAAGCCACAAATGGTTTTATTGAATTTTCTCTACATACTAAGCAGCACTGCCCTGAAGCTGTGAAACAAACTTTGAAGTCTGAGATGAGAATCAGCGCATTTCTGCTTTCAGTGTCTAATTAGGAAAAATAATCCTGGTATTCAGAGTCTAAATGGCTGATATCCTTATCACTATTTATTGTTTGGGTTTTTTTTTCATGAGGAGTAAAGGCTTGATGCTAATATTGTCCCATGTTAAAACTACCACTTACTGTGAAGCAATAAGGAGTAGAGTTAAAATATTGCAATAAAGCTGAATCACATTTCTAGAGTGATCCAACACTGTCCCTCCCCCTCTTCCTATCCCACAATTCAATTTAAACAGCAAATGAGAAATGGGATGCTCTTCTTTAAGCTGATATGGGATCAGTTCTCGCTGATTTCTACTACAAAAGTCTAAATTAGACATATGAAAATTTGACTGAACCTTATTTCTGCTCCTGATGGAGGTCATTCTGTCCTCTGGTTCAACTCTGAGTCAGAGCTAAACAAGTTAACAAGAACTAGTTCAAAAGATGAACTATATTCCTCTCAAGTAAAAAACAAAATTTACTTTACTGACATTTTAACACAAATTGGCAAGCTGACAGTTATTTTTACCTTCCTGATATTTAATGGGAACACTTTCAAACAGCATTAAAGAAATTAAAGAGTACTTATAATTGTTTAGCAGCTTGTATAATTTAAGGAAACAAACCATAAAGCTGCATCAAAAGTTGTATTTACATAATTTTTACATCCTGTTTTGTAATCCAGATTGGGATCAGCAACAACTTTCTAAATGCATGATTTGATTGCAATGAGGAAACAGAATGGAGCGCTTCTCCTCTCTGCTCAAAAAAGTTGCTTTTGCATAAAATCCCTCCTTTAAAGAAATATTTGACTTGTTTGATGAACTCATGTCTGGCTCCAGATATTGTTTTTCTCTGTTTTTGTTTTTTTCCCAGGCATTTTCTCTCGGTGAAGCCCTGGGTCCTCTCTGGGTACTCCGACTTCCTCCAGTCCTAAAATGACCGATAGATTAACTGCATCATGTCAAAAGTTCCCCTTTGACCTTTCAAGATATAGACAATAAATGGATGGATCTACCTAAAGTAAACACACGTAAGTTAGGTCTAGATTATGAGGCTTAGCAAAACAGGTTTTGTAGGCACAGGATAGAAGAACAATCAGTAATTTTCTGAGGAATGAAAATGGTAAGATAATGATTTAATTGGCTCATTTATTAATACATTTCTTATCACAGTGGACCATTTCTCCTTTCCTATTCAGCCAAAAGCCCTGAGAGACGCAATTTAACTGAACATGATCTACGAACATGGCTACTCTCTTAGGCTATTTCTGTTTTATGTCCTCAGCATCAAATATTTACAGCAACTCAGAGAGAGAGTCTGTAAAACACAGCAGTTTTTAAGTGTTTCTTTATTGGTCTGATTGTACTGAATTTAGTTGTTCCATTTGATCAGCAGTTCAACCATCTTACAGAGATAGTTGTGTCAAGATGTCTCCATTCTGATGAAATATAGATAAAGCAGCTAATGTAGCTGGATGCATGTTAGCAGCAAACATTGTAGGGTTCACTTAAATCACAATGTGGATTACAATGGTTTTACTGAAAATAAAAGTTTCATTAGGGCAAACATGACTCCCTTTTCTTTTAACTTAACATTTAGTTCACTAATCTAAACAAGGAGAACAAACACCTTTTCGCTCTTTCCTTTGGTTTACTGTTTTGTTTGCATTTCCTTTTAATTCATGTAAAGCACTTTGAACTGCCTTGTTGCTGAAAATGTGCTATATAAATAAAGTTACCTTACCTTAAATACGTTTTATTGATGATATTTCAACATTTTATACAATGTACGGTAGTTTTATGATTTGCAAGCAAACAAGATGTCAAGATGGGCAAGTGATTGGATTGTGGATTATGTAGTTATTTAAAGATATAATTCAATTGATTTAAACATTGATAATGTGATTATTTTTCTTTAATTTAATCTAAATGAAATGTAATTTAAACCACCTTTAGGAAAAATTAGCCTTTAAACAAGTGTGATTGACAAAATAAACATTAATAATATTAATTATTGAATAATCAGTGACCAAATACTTAAAGGTGAGGAACACAAGACCCAACAGGGACGACAACATTTTCAATCAGCAGATAAATGAAGAGATTCACATTACATTTGACAGTTTTTTAAGTCTAAAACTTTTTCTATTTCCAGTCACATACGGAAAATTGAAAGAGATGTTTCTTCTTTCACTAAAGCACCAAGTAAAATATTTACTGTCAAGTAGGTGCTTTACTTCTATCATTTTCTACACACAGGAGAGATGCCATTTACTGAGATACAAATGGAAAGAGAGTGTTATTGTTGTAAATGTACTACAGCCTGCTGGTGCTGAAAATTATCCACTTCAACTGTAAAGAAAAACACTTTGAAATGTATCTAGAAGAAGACGAGACTCCCAGCAGGAAGCGACACCAACATTTTAAATTGTTTTACTTTTAAACACAAATATTTTCTATCTTACCAGCTCTACCCTTTAGAGTGAGTTTGAACACCAGGTTAAAGAAATCAGATGTATGGAGCTGCTGTGCACTGCTGGTCAGCTCACTGAAAGAAGGCTGCTACCCTTTAAACTACAACAAAGATAGTTTAATCTGTTTGGAAACATTTCTGATGATAAAGAATAAATAAATAAGAAGAAAATGTTAGAGATGGTGTGAAAACTGAAGAAGCAACACCAGTTTTGTGCCAGTTCTTCTCAATGAGGAACCGGTTCCAGGTTCTGTTCACACCATTAAAACTGAATTATTCATGCTCACAGTTCAGGACCTGTTCTCGTTAATCCTTTCTATGAAACAGTTTTTAGCAACATGAAGATTTTACATTGAAAACAAGGATTTGGTCCATGCAGATAAATTCAGCAGCAGTTGTGTATAATTTCTGTCTTTCTAATAATTTTTAATATTTTCCTCCTGTATCAGACTCACATGCAGTGACAACAGAAACCTGGTGCAGTTTTGAGGTTTGAGCCCAGCTTCCAGTTTATATTGATATATTTGAAAAAACAAAATCTGGGTTTTAAATGTTCTGATTCTTTTCAGAATAATAAGACTAAAGTTTGTCCTACTTGGGTCTCACTACACATCTTTGGTCCAGATAAAGCTTAGCTAAGATTGCCCAGTTCATTAAAGTGTTGAACAATGTTATAGTTTTACTACACACAGCTACAATCATCAATAAGCTTCTACCAGAGCAGATTGCTACAATTACACAATAAAGAGCAGAACAACAAAATGTTAATATATTCTGAGCAACAGGATCTTAAAAGCTGTTTTTATACGATAGAGTTATAAATTATAAACAATTACAACAAATAAACATTATTGTAGCTGTGAAAGATGAAATATGGAATAACTCTTCTTGTAATAAAACAAATTTGACCGTATTCTACCTTATTGGTTTAAGTTTTGTGTAAACTATAATGATACTGTGATATTTTAACTCAAATTAGTCATACAATATGAATCTCAAGCCTAATTTTGACATTAAATAAACCCTAAACTTTGCTTTTTGAAAACATTCTCTGCTCTTCTTGTGTCTTTACAGGAAATTGAACAGTGCAGATTCCTCTCTGCTGCAGCCACCTTACATCATTGTCACCCTTCCCCACACATTCACACCTGGATGTGGTCCAGCAGCACCACACCGAGCCGCCTCACCCAAGCTGCTGAGAGCTACACAAACACGCATGACACTTTACACTCACACTTTGCCGGGAGGCCGTAGCCACAGGTGATCTTGGCCTCCCCCGTCTCGCAGCCGTGGAGCGAAGCGCACTCGTTCTTGAGCAGCGGACCCGCAGTCCGGTGGATGGCTCCGTCCACTGCAAACACAGACAATGGAAGACTCAGGCAGCTGGTCTGCTTCTGTGAATCCGCTGAAATCTGACTGCTTACAGGAGCTCAACCTTTGTTTCAAGTTCAGCGGGCATGTTCACCAGAGCCCCTGCTTAGTGGGAATTGGACCTGGATGATGTGTGCATTTGTTGGGATGGTTGGGAGTTTGTGTCATCTAAAGACTCCTGCTCAAGTCGAACCGCATCGCTCTTTGTATGCGAGGGTCTTGAATGGATTTCAGGGTTCCTGCCTTCGGTAATTACTTGATTTAATGTGTTATTAAAGACTGATCTGAGTTTTTGGTCAATTAGCCATTATTAATTAAATTATCATAAATCTACATAACACAGAAATGAGCGTCTATTTCTGATCCCCGCCACATCTAAAGGCCATGACTGTGTTCATTTCCAGAAGGGCAATGAAGCAGCAAAAGCAATTTTACAGAAAAGCCAATTATACCTCAAGTTGGAAGTTGAATTCCTTGCATCCTGTAAAGTCAATACTCTCACAGACTTGGTCTAAGCAGTTTTATCATCGTAGTTCCTACATATAGATCCAATATTTACCCATCCATTTAACTAGATTTTTTTAGTTATTTAGTGATTAAAAGTCGTACGGTTCACCGAGTCTTAATTGACGCAAATCGTCCTGTGATATGATTGGCTTGTGCTCAGACTGTGTATAAATAGCAATCACAATTGAACACAATGCTGAAAAAATTGCAAAATCCAATTTGATTCGTAATGTTTTTCTAACTCAGCATAATGAGGAACCTCTGCAGTATTTCTGTGTCCTCAGCAGAGCAGAGATGAAAGGAAACTGAGGAATGAAAGAGCCTGGAAATTATGTCCTTGGAAAATTGTGTTTCAGGCCATTTGTTTAGTTAAAAAAAAAAAAAGAAAAAAAAAAAAGACCACTCCTGCAGGAAGAGCACTGGCAATTTATTAGAAATGTACTAAATTACTTGTTTTCATAACATTTGTTTTATCAATATTGGAAACAACTGATTGAAGGATGTTTTTTTAACGGTTTCAAATGGCTGAAGCAGCTGTAAGAAAGGTAATATCGATATTTTGAATACAAGGAAACAAAATATGGGAATAGAAGACAGCTGCAAAAATCTTGTTCTAAACAGAAACATCACCACAGATCACCTTCAGAAAGGATTTCTGAATACATTCAATTTTTTATTATTTTTTTATTATTCTTATAATTTTTTTGTAACTGCTTGCCGTTATCTCTGCCAGGCAGCCAGAGAAAACAATGTGCAGGGAATCAAACCTACTGTAGCTGGGTAGCTCTGTAGAGGACTGGTGTCTTCTTTGTATTTTAAACCTGCTCTATTCCTATCCCAGTGTGTGAAACAACTTTAAAGTGGTAACAATCCAATTTATTCCACTTCAAATTCTGACCTATTTGCTTGAGAAAATATCGTACTGTCATCTGCAGTTCAAGTTGAATGTTTTAGTTTTCTATTAGTTTTTCAATTCATGGTTTTGTAGAAAGTAAAATAAAACCCACTGTTGGAAATTTAAGACTGGAAAGGAGTGTTTCCTGTCCACTGTCACCGCGCGCATCATTAGTAAGGATTCCTATGTTCACACAGCAGGTCTAAACGCTCAATTCAGACTTTTTTCTTGCTTGGTTGTTTATGCTCAATAAATGGGATCGCAATAAAACATCTGTGTAATTTGTTAACGACCCCAAAGCAACCTGCAAGCGCAGAAAAAAAAAACACACCTGTCACACAACAGTGAATTGTTTACAGAAGTTATAATGGACGCTGGCATCTATGGTTCAATTTTAATGTTACTGAGAGCTGACAGCACTGCCACAAAATCTAAACAAGATGAAAGAAGTTATAATTAATAGCGATGACCTTCTGTGGTGTATTAATGGCAACTTATGTAGAGAAGTAGTGGGATTGTGATATAATACACTTCACTGACCCGCACTTCTTTCACAATTACAATTTTCAGCCATTGTTTATGTCTGTATTAGCTGCATCTGTATTCTTCTGATGCAGAATGTCTCATATCAATGATGTAAGAGTTGGAAAAAATGTGACATGACCATTCAGACTGCTTTAAAACAATCATATGCATATTCACATTTTTTCAGACATCCATGAAAAAGTCAGATATGGACAAAAACAAAAATCCATAATCAGATTTGAGTTGCATTTGCCTGCTGTGTGAACATAGCCACAGTAAACGGCTTGGTTTCTTTAGAAAGTTGTTGGTCCTGGAGGGCTATCCTGCATGTTTTCATTCATTCCACAGTTCAAAACAACCGAATGAAGGTTTCACTGGCAGACCTCTGGAAAGTCCTTCACACTACATTCAGTCATTCACACACGGATGGTGGTAAGCTACATCGCAGCATTACCTGTAGCTCCATGGCCAGAAGGCAAGGTGGGTAAAATGTCCTGCCCAAGAACAACAACAAAGATGGAGCTTGAACTGACAACCCATCCACTACAGGATGAACTTTAACCTCCTGAGCCACCATAGCAGGAGGCTGGAGAACGACAAGTCAAACATGTTGCAGCTTTTATCTCTCTGAACTCTACATGGTGCTGCAGCAGCCACCAGAGCGTTACAGTCATCACTGTGAAGTGTCTGTTCAGCCTTAATCACTGACCAGTGAGGTCACAACATTTCACCTCTACTGTGTTGTTAAATTGCAACACAGAGGTTAGTTCTGTAAACTGTTTGCAGTGGATAGACTTTAAATTGCATCAAAAAGTTAACCAGCCATCCAGTTTTTTTAATCATCCGCAGCATCTGCTTTGTGCAAAGATGTTAAAGACTCTGCTTTTGTGTTGAAAAAGATCTAAAGTCAGAGTGTGGTGTAAACAATTCGTAATTAGCCAAGAATAAAACACATCTGTCAGTAGCGGCGCTGTCACTGCATTGGGAGACTTGTCAGCTCTTGGTGAAAATAGTCCTGTAACACCCATCCATATGTCACAGCTCAGCATGTCGGCCCGCGGTGCTCGTCTCCGTCTGACTGTATACAGACCAGCTGTTACAGCGGTGAGCGAGTAGCTCCAGGCAGGGGTCTGATGTTATCTCAACGTTATTGTGTTAAGTTGGCATCTTGCATGCAGTGCCGAGCCGTGGTGTGCCTTGTCATGCTGTGCCATGTCAAACTAAGGCTGCACAGTGAGCGAAGCACAGGAGCGGGGGCGTGACAGACGAGCTCTGAACACTGGCTACCCTCCTTAGGGTCCACCAAAACAAGCCCCGGTGTGTGTGTGTGTGTGGGGGGGGCGGGGGGAGAGAAACACTGCATGTTGATGAGAGTGTGTAACTTCTCAGGCTGAGTTTTCTGTGGGTTTCTGTGTGTATTTGGACACGGCAACTTTGACGCAGCCCGACTGTGAAACAGAACAAGTGTGATAAGAGGGAGAGAGGGAGACATGAGGGAAAGCAGCAGATGTAAGAATATTCAGCTGGGAGGAAAAGGAAAAAACACGAAAAGCAGAGACCAAAGTAAAATAAAAGGGAATTAAGCACACTTTTGTTTCTTTTTTCGTTTGAAGTAACACACATACAGTAGATAACTGAGCAATGGTTTATCAGAGTATACCAGCTCCAACTGGACATTATTCACTGGAATAATCTCATTAAAAAGCAAACAAAAACAGGCATGTTACCCTTCAGTATTTAACTCTTATTTATTTTGTTTTATTTTTACATATTTGTTATATAAAATACAAACATTTTATTTGTATTTTATATACTGTCACTATTTTGGGACAGTATATAAAATGAGACATAATCTGTAAAATTAATCAAGCTCTTGATGTCAGCAACATAAATAGACAGCTTGGTCAGAAACAAACCAATCAGAGTAGGAGGAGGGTCATAGCTCCGTCAATCATCCCTGTGTACGTGCTGCTCACATCCTCCTGCTATGCTACAGCTACTTCAACACAACAGAGCCTGCCAGGAAAGCTCTGGTTTTAGCAAATCCACCAATGACGGAAGATAAACAGTTTTTCTGCAACAGTAATGTTGCTTATCCATCATTGAGCAGCGCATACACATGGTTTATTGATAGCACAAAGATCTTCCTCCTGGCTCTGATTGGTTGTTTCTGACTGGGAATAGTAGTTCTGGGAGGAGGGGGAGATTGATCCTTTCAGATTATCAGTCTCATATTTTACTGTCAGGATATGGTGACAGTTTTAACTAATTTCCATAAAAGTTATATACTGCAGCTATAATTCAGATAAAGATTTTGATTTTAATTAGATCTTTTAGTTATGTGAGCATGAAGCAGGGATACTAAACTGGTCCCCGGGCAGAAGCCAGTGCACGAGCTCATCCAATTCGCCCCACAAAGTATTAAGTTTTTCCTAGAATACACACAATCTGATGAATGAGTCAGTTGTAGCGCCGCTCAGAGCACAATTATGACAGCAGTGAATGAATTATGCTCTCACAGATAATATTCATGAGAAAGTTCTGGCCTCAACATGAACAAAGTTGGCCTTTATGCGGAACGCTTCAGATGCACAACACAATTCTTCTTTTACAAAGAAATCCTGCCATTATTTAACAAGTAGGAGTTGAAGAGGAGCTGAAAGCCTGAATTTTTCATAATTTTTTAAAATCAAGAACCTTTTCATTAATGAAGCTTAAACAAGACACAAGGTAAAGATGGACCAACCAAACATAATTCCTCCCATGCCGACATGAAGAGAGCAAAAGAGACCAATAAGTAGGGCAGAATTAAACCCTCATTTATTTAAAAATAATATATATAATCTACTAGTTTCACTTGCCTGCTTGGTAAAACAGTAGGCAAAATTTAATGTATTTTCGACTCCACCATAACCTGTGTTAAAGCTGACCGAGTCGTCAGCAGTTTGCATTGATTTGGGTGCACATAAGTATCTTTAAAATTGGATCAACAGACTCAGATATTTTCTGTATTCATTCATTGGTATTGAAATTGGTGGAAATTTTACCTCCAGTTGGTTGAAAGAAAAAATCCATGACTGCATGTTTCTGCTGCAGCATCACAGTTTGGAAATCCAGTCTATGTCCTGCTACTTTTTAGAGACTGGAGGTTGAAACCCTCCCATTACAGCAGAGTTTGATGACGGCCAACTCTACACCCAACACTACAGAGACATCTAACATAAACTAAAGAATGTAAATTCAATTTCTTCTGAGACTGGTTTAAGCAACACAGATGTTTGTAAAAATTTATATTTAACTACTGTGGTTTAGACCATCCACAATGAGATTGTGATTTCACAGGCCAACAGGGGTCGGCATAAATTCACCGTAAGCCAACCAGAGCGTTCAGTCATAACATTAGATCAGGCCCGCCTCAGCCTCTAAAACACAGGTCGTTTGAAAAGCATCAGATAATTAAGTTACTGTAACCAAATGTTTTCTAAAAACGGCATTTGCTCGACTAAACCAACCCTCAGCAGAGTTCTCTTGAAAAGACAGAAAATATGACTCTGACTTTCATTAAAACACTGAGAAAATGTGGTTGAAAAGCTGTTTGGGTCGAACAACTGGGTTTGCCAAGCCTGATTTTAGTAAATTCTTTATTTGTCTGAGATTTCTGGATTAGCTAAAATAAAATACGTCCATCGAAATCCTGTGTTTGGGGAAGTTTAACCTAAAGCTCTAAAGCAAATAAAAATCTTTATTGTGTACTGGTTTCTGTCAAAACAAATGCAGCTTTACTTCATGCACTGCTGCTGTCAAACATAAACTTTGATGCCATTTTTATTTTATTGTTCCCTCTTAAGTAGTATTTGTATGCAGGACGTATTCTACCAGAATTCAAGAGCAGCCATTTTTATTTAAACTTATTTAAAGTTTATTTAAAATCAACTGAGAGAATCTCAAACAGGAGAACCCCAAAAGAAGGAAGCGACGACACGCTGTGATGCTATTGGCCGAGGCGGTTACCAGGCAGAGTTTCCACTTTGCTCCAAGACGCCGAGCAGAGGGGACAGACCTGAGGTAATGGTTTAACCTTTGCAGGGAGGTTTGAGTGCAAGAAAGAAGCAAATAGAAGGAGAGAAATTTTGCTCAGAAAGGATTAAATCTGAGTGCAGAAAAATAGCTTTGAGGAAGAGCTGAGAATATTTGAGTGTGAAGACAATTTTAAGCGCAAACCGCGTTTGAGATTGAATATAAAAGATTCTGCACTTAAATTGAAAATGTATCCAGAATGTTCAAAGGAAAATTTCCCTCATGTATTTCCAGTGTTTTTAATCATTTTTCGTGGAAAATAAGAGCAAAGGAAACATGACAACACTGTCAGAGTGAAACGGATTCAATAAAACAGGCTCATCAAAGGATGTTCGCCACACTGTCTGCTGTGAAAAATATGGGCCCTTGAGCAAATAGTGCTGATAACCCCTGTCATAAACTACTCAAGCCTGCATGCTAACATAACCTGATTAATGTATTGTTTGTGCAGCTTGATGAATTGATCCGCTTAAATCAGGGCCACAGAGCTGACCTGAAATCAGATATGCCATGTCCATGCTGAGGTGGGACGAGCTGAAATAACGCCAGGATCCCACCGAGCCATGCAGGATCTACAACGCCTCATATCTAACAAACTTTTCCACCAATCCACAAGTCAAAATTATAGCAGGATCCATCTTCCAGGGCTCCAAGCAATCTATTTTTGGCAAAACACCAGGCAGACTTTATTGGTGGTGAGGTCGACAAAGAAGGCTTGTGTTCACTGAAGGCTTTGGCTTGAAGCAGACTGCTGGAAATGTCAGAAGACAAAGGGTTTGTTTCTCCACTCTCTCTGGAGCGGCCCTACAGTCCATCACTACTGAGAAACACATTCATAAGAGAGAGAAGATCACTGACACCATCTGTGAAGATTCTCTGAACTAGACGCATCGAGTGACCCTTTTTTCTACTTTGTACTGTTACAACCCAGATCTTCAGTGTGTTTTATTGTAATTTTATGTGATACACTAACGAATGAAAAGCGTCTGTATGCATCAAGTATTGTCAGCTAGATTTATGTCTGTACTTTGACTGGGCCAATTTAGGGCAAGAATAAAAGCTCAGCTATAACCCATCCCATTGTAACTCTGGCTATATGTCTAATCTTGCTTTCCTGCTGAAATCTGCTTCTATTTATCCAACTCAGATCAACTCTAACCAGCTTCCCTTCCCACTGAAGAAAAACCGGGTACACTGAGGACATACCCAGCTACCCGGAATAGTCAGTGGTAGTTTTCTGCCACACAGCAGTTTATGTGTGGGGTAAAATGTTCTACTTTGGTCTTATTGGGCCAGATCTCACTCCACATATGCTGTGGCATCTTAAAGCTGTTTCAGAGAAGTCCCAGAGCTAAAGCCGCTACACATCATCAAGTCTTCCTCTACTTGGTTACTGTGTGGTTCAGTTTGGAGAGTTTCTATTAGCATCTGTTTCTCACCATTGTGGGCATGAATGTCTGAGTGAGCAGGAGCTGTGGTTGGTTCTCCGATGATGCTAGCAGCAACATTCAGCAATGGAGAACATCGATGAACTCAACTAAACCCAGATATTTCATTTTGTCTTATAGAAATTTATTGCTGGTCCAAAAAATAAAAACAGATCAGATGAGCTGGTTATTTTTTTGCTATATTTACAAATCTGTCTATACAGTAGAAATCTTTTGGATTTAGGTAATGCAGCCAGAAGATGTAAACCAGTATCTATACATGAAGTTTATTGATAAAAAAAAAAAATCCCAAACAGAGTAAAATGCACATCATGCCAAAGTAGCATCATGTAGTTCCATTGTTTCCCACCGGAGCTCAAAACTGTGGCTCGGACAGATTGTTAACCAGAGCCGCAGTTTCTCATTTGTTCATTGAGCTCCAGATGCGTTGCTTGCAGCGTTGCAGCTAAATCAGGGCCACAGAGATTTAGCTGCAAAATTTGACACATGTGCTCCTAGAGCTCCTCAAGATTAAACTCAAAATTAAACTCTTCCATACTGACCAGCTCTCTGCCGGTCCACTGTGTTGGTTGAGATGCTGTTTGAGTTTGCAGTGACATAAATCACAGCCCAATCAATGAATGCAGATTCCTGTCAATCAAACTGCTTTGGCACAACAAACGGCTCGGCGTGGCTTGTAGTAGCCCTGAAGTGAGGTGAAGATGTTCAAAGAGGTTTGTTCTGTAACAAACCTCTGAGGACTTCAGAGGTTTGTAAGCTGTTCTTATAGTAGACAGAGTCCGCATCTCTATTAGATGATCTCTAAAAGTAATTAGGCACAATTAATTTATTTAGGGGCATTAGAGTAAAGGGGTACAAAGACAAAATGTATGCCACACTTATTCATAAGGCAACCAAACACTAACTTTGTTAGTCTATCACATAAAATCCCAATAAAACATTGAAGTTAGTGGTTTTTCCGTGAAGTGTATGAATACTTTATTGATATTACAGAAAACTAAGTTCACTCACACAGAAAACTCACAATGGGGTCAAGTATGAAAGTGTTCTCTAAAAGGGATGATAAATGGGAGGGCTGTAAGGCTAAATGGTGTGCTGCCCTCTTCACTGAGACAGCTGAATTCCTTCCCTTGTATCTGGGTTGGTTTTGCCAATACTGATACAAGGTGATTAGTTTTATCAACGAGATCTGGGCCACGCCTGCTCTCACCCATTAGACCTCCCTGCTTCCCTGAATCATGTGTGTCTGCTTCAGTTAAATCTTAGATAACTTTACCTCAAAAGGTCCAAGTCTGCTCCAGCTTTTTTATTTTTTTGCTTTACAAAGCCAATAATATCACATTTTGCCCATACCTAGTGATCCATACTAGGTATGCTCACATGCTTTTTACATTTTAAACAGTCTCCTTTGAAAAATTATACCAGTCATTTTTGTCTTACGCTGTATTCTAGTGTTTACTAAATTTCTCAGTTTCTGGTACAGAAAAAAAAAATCACAACTTGAGGTCCCAACATCCAATCCAACAAAACAAGAACTAACTTTTAGAGTAATTAATCATTGGAATAACAGCCATTACATTGATACTATGCATTTATAATTACAGCAAATTCAATCTAACCTGATTTTGGCTGTGAAGCAATATATCATGTATTTGTGCTTGAGGAGATGCTGCATTCAATGCTTACACCTTTAGGTCACTTTTAGGATCTTTAATAGGGAGTTTATGTATTTGTCTGTTTATTTTTATTTTGGAGCAACACATTTTGAACATATTTTATCTGCAATATATCAGAGTATTTACTTAATCTCCAGAGAAATGGGCAATACAACAATAAAACATTAGTAATGAGAGATTATGAGGTCATCAATGCTGTTCAAAACAACAAATTAAACTTAACTTTAGTCCCCAAAGGTTCTTTGATCTAAATATTATATAAAATTGTTACTTTAAAGCTGGTACAATGTAAATTGTGATTTTTCTGTATCATGTATTCTTGGCATGTCATTTTTCCTTATTTTAATATTTTTGACAGAAATCTTCCAAATATGTTATTCAATCATTCTCTAAATATGGTTATTATTCATGAAAATAAACAAAATCACTTTAAAGATCTTGAAATAGTCCAGCTGGTTGACCTCTGACCTCCTGTACACTGTACATTGATTATGTGATGTGATATAGGAGCACAACATGCTTAATGCTGACAGGACTCTCTGGAGGCTGGCCGCCTTAAGTGGTTGCAATCAGCTCTGGTGGTTTGTGTTGCAGCCGTCTCTGTGGGATTGACAGCTTTCACCAGTTTCCTGTGTGAAGCAGCTATTAACAGTTCTCATTGGTGAGTCAATAATATTCTTCAAGGGTGTTTAGCAGCAAACAAAGGGTAGAAAAAAGCTCAAAAGAAATGCAGAAACATCAAAAAGATAACCTCAGAATACCTTCTTCAGGGAAAGTATTTTAAGGTAGTGCTGAGCAGCTGAATTAAATCATTCCTGCAGTAAGAATCATCACGGCAGCCTCTCATGTGGCATAGGTGCATATTATAGCAGTGTTCGTGATGATTTTTTAATTCCTTCTACAAACTGCAGCCAGCACATCCTGTCCATTTAGCAGCAAATGAGGTCATTTTGACTCCGCAGCCACCCTGTTTGCTCGTACATGAATCACCCTGTGTGGATTTAGCTGAAAGTCTCTTTGAGGATCTTATGTTTAACTTGGACTGCTTCGAGCCAAACGAAGATGAGAAGAGTGGGGGTCGAATAAGCGGTGCTCACTCCGTCTCTGAAAACAGCCTGAAATGTTTCACTACAGTTAATAAATACTAATTCATCCCATCAGCCTCTCCTCAACTCCCACCTCACTGATTCAGGAAAGCTATCGTCTGACTGCATCCACCGAGGGCAGAGCGTGTTAGCTTTTTTACTGGCTGTGGCAACTTCTGCCTCTGTGGGAGCCGGTGTAATAGCCCAGCAGGAGTACTGCACACCACTGGGTCGACTGAGACAGTGCTCTGTCACTTCAATGCAGCCGGAAATATGAAGGAAGAATTCATGAGTGAAGAGGGAGTGCAAATGAAAGATGCGTTTGATGTGAAGCTGCACCAGCGGCGCTCCCTCACCGCTGGAAAATATGCAGGTGTATTAGTGCTGAAGGTCGGCCTGCGACCGAGAGCATCGATATTATCTATCACGTTCCCAGAACTGTAACTATGAAGTCCATCTGCTCATGCTGCACAAAGCAACAATGGCTAAATTAAAATCCATTTCTCCTCATAAAATATTTAGATGCCTAAACTGAACAGAAAATGGAAATATTTCAGCAGATTTGTTTTTGCAATGTCACACACAGCTGGAAATTAAACAAAAAAATCTGCCACAACAATAAATCTGCAGACAAAATAATTAGCAAGATTGATCATCTTGGTAAGGCTGCATTTTTTTAGCTGGGAGACCAGAGGGATTCTGCTTGACATTGTGCATAGCAGGCCATTCTCACAGTCTCCATACCAAAGGCATTCCTAAACATCCCCCCAGCTGAAGAATGGACAGAGGAAGGGAGTCGAGGTAAACAGCAACGACGTGTCAACAGGCCTGAAAAGTCCATGAATCCTGAACGGATCAAGCTTGTAGAGGACAGAACCTAAATCATCATCAGCCTCCAAATGTGTCCATGACCTGACAGGGCAAAGCTTTTCCTGAATGAAATACAGCAGAGGGTGTAATGTACTGGATCATCTGTGTATTTTAACCAGATGAGACCTTGGAAAATAAAGGCGTAATGGATTTATGACTTGCAGTTTAAACAAGAGGAGGACAGAGAAATCAGCTGGTGGTGAGAAGTGACACATTTTCAACTGTGTCAGTCTTTTAATCAGTCAATACGCTTTATCAAGCTCAACCAGATTACTGGAACAAGATTTTTTTTTGTGCGAATACTGTTACCAAGCAATGTTAAAATCAAAAGAAGGACAGCAATGTAAGACAGAATAAAAAATCTGACTATTTTCATTACAATATATGTGGTCAGGCTGCAGAAACAAAAGAAAGAGCAAGACTTTCATCAGATAACAGGAAGGCTGAGTACAGTCACCATGTTTTATCCTTTTAAGATCTCAATTTCTGCTTATTATGCTGTATTTGGAGAGTTACTGTAAGATTGTATATATCTAGAATATGACAACAAAGGCAACCGTTTAGAAACCAGTTGAACTAATTCCCAATATGCTAAAAGCTCTTTTAAATCATCAAGTCTGAAGTCAAAATAATAGAAAATCTCTGATTTCAAAGCCACTGCTCTCCCACACAGAAAGGGACGCTCCCGCTGCACTTAATATAAAATATTAAAGATCACTGACAACACAAAGCTTTGAAAAAATATTTTCATTTGCTGCTTTTATAGCTACTTATAGCTCTTGAAAATAAATACATTTCTGCAGCTCAAGGTTTTTGAAAACTGAAAATCGGAAATTGACTAAAATAAACTCTAAAGTTGCATCTCTAGGTTTTGCTTGAGCAGATTTCAGGTCATCTGAACAACAGCAGATTGACCTTAGACACATTTTGTGAAGATATTTAGAGAAAAGTGAACTATGACTTCTTAGGAGTCTGACTTTTTGCGGAAATGACTAAAGAGCAACTAAGTACAAACTACTGCATAGCATTAACCTTTGTCTGTCTTACAATGTGCTTTGAAAGAGGCATTTCTGCTTGCCAAAAGAAGAACATATTGTTCTCTAACCCTTAATTCACATTCTCTGAAAGATTTCAGAGATGCATGTTACTCTTTTCAAGGTTGACAAAATAATTAAAAAAATTAGATGCTTGAACTTCTGCTGTTGCACAAAGAGGTTGCTGTTGCACTCACCTTTCTAACAAAACTACTGGAGAGCTGCATGTCTGATCATATATCTCTACCAGTGGATATCATCGTCCTCATCTTTTAAAACAAGACAAACAAGCAGACGCAGAGTCATGAATTCAACAACTACGTGAAACTAGAGCTTGACGTTGGAAATATTTGAAAATGGGTCTAATGGGAAGTGACAGCAGTAGATGGCAGATGCAACAGTCCGGTGGCTTTGTGCATGAAGCTTTAGGCACCAATTTGCAGCATGCTGAGAGAAGAAATTAGGTTGTATTTCACCAATGCTGAAACACACACATATTAATGCCCCATCACACCAGGGGGGCTTAACACCAATAACTACCCAGAATTATTTATACCCCTTTAACTGTTTCACACCAACAATCACAAACTGCTATGTATTTTACAAGAGGCTTACTGAAGCCAAAATGTAAATAATGATGTTTTATCATTTCTGATTAGGTCGATGCTTGAATCAATTTTCTTGTATTGTAACTCCAAGCTGCAAATTGAATACTGACAAACGCACTTGTGATGTCTTTGTTCTGTAAACATGAGTTTAGGATTGGTTTCCCAATTGATAAAGCTTCAGCTTGCACCTCTTCGATCAATTTGGATTAATGTTTTATGACAGATGTTTATTTATTACAAATGACCAAAATAAAAATAAAATTACATCCAATGTAGCCAAGAAATCTTCATAAATCCTCACATTAGTAGACAGAGTCTATGCTGTGTAAACTTAAGGGTCCCACCATCTTGACAACAAGGTAACAATTAGTTGTGTCCTTCCCATTTATGGAAGAGTAGCAAGAAGAAAAGTCATTAATGTGACAAAGTTAAGCTGTCTTGTTATCACTTATCCAGAAACTCATGGCTGAGACATAAGAAAGAAAGTGCTGCTGCCATGTTTTCCTGTATTGGAGGAATTGTGTTAAGCAAAACATGTCCTCCTTGTGGTTCACGCTGTCAAGAAAACAACATATCGCCATCACAGTATCAGAGCGTGAATTTTCAAATATATTCCAAGTGTTGTGAACTTACATTTTTCATTCTAATGTAATATTTATCCAGTTGGAGACTTAGAGTCTCAAAAATGCTAGGGGCTACAGGATGACGAAAGTACAGATAAGAGAGGAAAGAGAAAAAAATAACATTCACTACAACTACTGTTGTCACTGCAATGTTTATCATAATGATCATAATCACTATCACTAGGTTTTCTATTCAATTGATATTGATTGAGATGACCAAAAAATGTCTTTGTTCATGTTCACTCTAGCAAACTTCAGTCAAGTCTTTGTTCTTCTTGCTCTTAAAATTTAAACTTGTACCGTCTCTTTTTGATTGTACTTTGGACACAAAAACATTTTAGTGTTTCTGAATATCTCTTAACATCTTCCTCTCAGGAGGAAGATGCAGCCAAACCTGCGCATGTTGGTGGTTGTTTTGCAAACTGCTTTCTTTACAGTGCAATGACTGATTTCAAATTGTTAGAGAGCTCTGTAAATCCTTACCTGACTCATACGCTGCAACAATCTTCTTTTGTAAGGCTTCAGACAGCTATTCTGTGTTCACCCTCACTTCAACAATCTGAACCAAACCAGGCTAGATAACGAGGGCAAACCTCCTTCAAAGTGCTAAGAATCTGTGTAGATTAAAATATTGAATATTAAAATTGATATAAAATATTCATATGTCCAAACATGTTAAAATTTCTTTCATGCAATGTCCTAATTTTTCCACAACTGTATTTTGGAGCAGTGTTAAACGTTGCATAAACAGAAAATAGAGACACCGAGCCTGCATGGAAGCTGTACACAATGCATTTAAATTTCTTTCTGCAATATTCATGTATCTGTGATCTTTCCTCTAAATTACTTTCTCTAATATTGCCTTAATTAAAGCAGCAGGAAAGGCGAAGCCCACAGAAACCCCATCGCAGTGTCAAAGGACACTTGTTGTTCATACTCCACTGACCCCGTCACATGCAAATGGGCCACCTAAACAACCAACAATCAGCCGTAATTGGCAACAACTAATGCCACCAACAGACCTCAACAGAATAAATTAGTCATGAATTTTAATTTATATTACAAGACAGTGAAAGAGAATCTTTTAAGAAGTGTCAAACTGATTTCCATATTAAAAGAACAGCATTCATTATTTATCCTTCATTACCACTGAAAATATCACATCAACGTTCCCGGCCACTGAAGCGCAGTGTTCCAGGAAAAGGAGAGATTGGAGGAGACAAACAACAACAAAACAAAGGGTGAGACAGACACACAGCTGGAGAAAGAGAAATGAGTTTGGGAGTGGATCAAGTGGAAAAAAGGGAGCAAGCGAAGAGAGAGAGAGGATAAAACAGGAAAGAGGTGAATTTTGAGCACATTAAAAAGATGTGCTGCATGGATGGATGTGGGGAAAAAGGTGAAAATTATCTGTGTTTTGGCTTCTTTAGAGCAGTGAACAGCCAACAAACAGACGGCTGATCAGTTTAGGTGTTATCTCTCACAGATGCTGGACTGAGGAGGACGGGAGGCAGGGGGGCTGTGAGGTGATAATTGGCGATATGTTTACCTGGCTAGTGCATTCAGCCCTCAACCCAACGCCAACTAAACATGCACCAGTGCAGACACAAGATTTAGGCTTTGATACATTATTCCACATACCCTGATGCAAAAACATAAAAATAAATAAATCAACAATACTGCCTTTAAACCTTCTTCTGTAAATTTCATGCCGGCCACGCACTGAAAAAACCTGAAACCATGTGTTTACATTTCAGGATGAAAAATGTAATTCTCCAAACCTGTAGGGAATGCAGCACATTTTAAAAACAGAAGCTCTGAAATGTTGCACTCACAACTTGCTCCAATAATCATATGGGAGTATATTCTGGCAATAAAATCATATCACTTAAAGCTGCAGTAGGTAACTTTGATAAAAATTGTCATTATGTTTGGACAGTATAAGAGAGACAGATAATTAGTAAAAAATAATCACGCCCTTCTGCCTCCCGGTCAGAACCAACCAATCAGATCCAGGAGGAGGGTCTTAGCGCCGTCAATTGAGCTTGTGTATGTGCTGATCACACCCACTCTTTTGCACTACAGCAAAAGTAGTGCAAAAGAGAACAGACCAACACAACAGAGAGGAGGAGCAAAAAGCAAGAGGCTACTTTTAAGTACATAAAGGGATCTTAATTTATATTTCTCCAAAAAATTTTTGCCTAATTGGTAGGAAATTATGAATGATTTCTGTGGTAAGAAATATTATTCAGTATTGAAATAATCAGAACATTATTTTGAAGTAGTTAATTTTGTTTAAAATTTTAGTTACTATCTTACGAATTCTGTCCATTCTGTTCAGACTTTTTGCTGGATCTCCACCTCTTTGCCAACAATCCCCTGATCTGATGCAGTCAGTCTACACTTAATGATTTCTACTGCTGCGATTTTTACTTTTAGATTGTAAGTGTGTTGGCTTTTGTCTCCTCCAAGTGTATGATGTATGATGGGAACACCATGTAGCCAATCACATGCAACTGAAGACTACTCACAAAACATTGTTATGTAAATAATAAATAAAACCAAATAAAAAATATGCACTTTTTATTACTATCCCCATATTTCTTTCCTTTTTTTGAGCAAGCATTTACCCTCCTCGCCTGCAGGGGTGCTGCACAAAGAACTAACAAAGGAAACAACACAAAAACCTTGGAAGGCAATACGAGTTCAACTTTCTTCTATATGAAATGTAAACAAAAATGGAGTACCGACAGATTTTAGCAGTTGTAGGATTTATTTTGTCTTTAGTCAAAAACCACAGGTCATTTTTCTCACCAGTGCTGGACTCGCATGTTTGTTTTTGTTGTATTTACCCAGAATTCCCTGGGCCATAGTTCATTTTCTGTCACTGAGCAGTCTCTAGTTTGCTTGGTATTCACATATCCATTTGAACCGCACCAGAGTTCACTTCAACTAAACCGAGACAGAGGGTTTAATGCGAACCAGTTTGTTTTTTGGTCTGCATCAGAGTTCAATTATGCATTCACACCTTCCCAAATTAACCGGACTTTCTAGGCAAATGAACTAGAGTTCGATTGAAAGGATGGTGTGAATGGACACTTAAACTTGAGAGACGTCTGATCAGACCAAATAAAGTTGACATTTTGCCTAGAACCCTTAGAAAAATGTACAAAATAGTTTTAATGAGCCTTTTGCTGGTTACTGTTTAAATCAAGACATATCTCTGATAGCAATAAAAATAGATTTTTTGCACCTTTCAAAAGATATCTGAAATACCTCACATGCTCAAAATAACATGCAGCAATAAGTAAGATCCCATGGCTTATTAATTAACACCAAATACCACAGTAAATCTGAGGAAGGCTTAATAATATTGGCATATTACTCAGCCCTAACAACACACAAGGCGATTATTGTACTGCCAAGACAAGTTTTGCCTCCTCCCAAACAACACACAGACACACACACAAACAGGTAGATTGACACAAGAGTAAAACCAATCCTAATGCCTGTCCTGTGGAATAATAACACAGCTGCCCTTGCCAGCTGACCTCTTATAGGCCAAACAGCCTGTCTATCAAACTAATGGGGTGGAACGCTGGCATATTGCTTCCCTACAATCCCTCGGCAAAGCCGGGACACTCATTTACTTCAGTCAGCTTGTTGCCAAGGCAACATTTAGGATGGGTCTGTTGTTGGATGGACGCACAAACATGCACGCACGCACACACACCCCTTCATATATGCACACATGAACTCCTGCATACATTCTCACAGAAACATCTGATAAATAGAAATAAATGTGTAGCACATACGAAGCCAATAACGTGACCCGTTACAATCAGCAATGAAACAAACAAATTTATGTATGATGCTGGGAGGCAGGCAGCTCTTCCTGCATGTGGAAGACACACAAAGTACCCTCTTCCACTTTCCTCATCTCCACACCCCAAAACCAATCTACCGCTCTCTCCCTTCATTCACAATACATGCTCTTTTGTTCATTTGTTCTAAAAAGCAAGCAGACAAGCCTATTCTCTGCTCGTATTTGTCTCCGAATACAGATGAAGAGAAAGCAGAGAAAGAGCGAGCTGCAGACACATGGGACCACAGCCGAGGGACTTTCAGCACATGGTATCAAGCCCCATCCTCGCTCCTGAGGATTGATTATAGATGTCAGCTCACACAAATTCAGTCGAGCTTTTCAGCTCTGCAAGAAAATCCTGAGAGAAAAGATTCAGGCTTTTTTCCCCCCGTCGCCAACAAATTAGAAAATGCAGGAAGCTGAATTTTAATTGAGAACCTGCTCATCTATTGTAGGCACTGCCTGAATGTCTTGAAAGATCCAAATCAGTGAAATGCCAGCAATGTCTACTTGACTGCTTCACCACCAGCTAAAGCATGCCTCTTTAAAGGGGCGGTATTACATATTTTTCAGGCACATGGTGCCATTTTATAACATAATCAAGTAACTATGTTACCTTCAGTTGTTTTGAAAGTGCTATATATATCAAACATAAATTAAAAGAAATTTGACTTCGCAATTTAACGACTTGAAATTGGCCTCTGTCTCTTTAAGAAGCTTTTACTCTGTCTGATACCCAGCATCATCATAACAACGCTCTTCATTATGATAAACTCAGCAGACTCAGTTTCACTGGCTGTTTGATAATTGCTGAACTAATTGCTGAGTCGGATGTCTTAAGATAATTTTGATGTTAGGAAAATCCCATTGGCTTTTATACCAATGATTGAAGTGCATGACATCGACTCCAGTTCCTGTTTTAAACAGGGAATAACACTGCACATAAAATTTGACTGTATTGATGAATCGGAGGAACTTCAAGTAACTACAAAGTTTGACCTTAAAATTGTTATTTTTTCTTGTTTTTAGTTTTGTTTATATTCATATTATTATATTGAATGTCTTCCTGCTCTTTCTGTTTGGTAAGTGTCACTTGAGTGACAACAATGTGGATCTGCACAGCCGACCCAACCACAAAAAAAACAGCCGGTTCTGATAGCGACTGTACATCTCCTCTGCGTCTTTCGTGAGAACAGAAGTGATAGAATATAAATATCCTTTACTGTCCCTCAGTGAGGTAATTCAGGAGCACCAGCAGCAAATAGAAAATGGAAGCCTGCACATAGGTAAAAATAAGAATAAACCTGTAAGGAATAGCAAATTTCCAGGATAAAGAAGACTATGCAGGATCTAGAATGGCAAATTCAAAGAATATGAACCGAGTAGGATAATTTTATAGATTTTCTAAGTTATAAAATGTGCCTGAACTGCGATATAAACCGGGAGCTAATAGTTATGCTATTGTGCCCTACTTTTCCATTTCCAGATGATGGTTTTAACAGAGCGCTGTAAAATATTTAAAGTTTGAGATGTGATCTAACAAGCTTTAAACCTATCCATGACCTTATATCTGACCTGTCTGCTGTGTTTGTTGGTCTCCATCAGAACAGCTGGTTTTCCACAGTGGACTAATTATGAGACACTGGAAAGTAACTGACTGTACTGGATTTAAGTATATCAGGGTAACAAGAATTAAATACATCACAAGTCCATCAAAGAATTTCTTTTGCAAGTAGATCTGGTCAAGAAGTACATTTTCTGGCTGCAAATGAGACAAAATGTGAAAAATCAAGGCACTGCATTTCATTAAAATGTCCCACAAAGAATCAAAATGTTTTCTTTTCCGCTGCTCTGCAACATTTAGAATCAGGTGCGACATATTCAGAATTAAACTTCTAATGAAATCCAACACCAGTCAAACAACTTTGAGTCTGGATCATAAATGCACCAAATGAACAAAGGCTGGCTGTAATGGGAGGTTAATGGGAGCCATGTTGCTGCTCACAGAGGTCAGGAGACAATCCCTCCAGAGATAAGAAGGGGCACAAAAACCACAGTTGTCAAGGCAAAGCTCAAATGATGCTGCAGAAGCCCGAGTTAGCCAAATCATGTGGGTCTTAGTGTTCCTTTGTTGCAGAGTAATCTTCTTCCACAGCCCACAGCAAGGAAGCACTGTTCATGGAGCAGTTCATATTGCCGATGTGCAATAAAGGGACTTTGGGAAATGCAAGGAATTCACAAGCCCGACGCAGTGGATCAGTAACAGGCTGCTGCTCCTCTTATCCACTATACTTTAAGTACTGTGCAATAAAAATAGTGCAACACGAGCCGTTGCTTTGTCCTGTCAGTAGCGTTCATTCAGTCATAAGCTTTTGTAGCTAAACAAAGGATTCAGGAAATTATTAGGTGGCAAGGAATAAGCAGACTGGGTTAAGCCTGTCAGAAATTATGTGAGCATGAATAGTCTCAGAAATAATGGTGATCAACGATTCGGCTGACTTTCTGTTCTCACCTTGTGCCAATATCAATTTTACATTAGCATTATTAGCAGCTATTGCTGCTTAACCACCGTCCTGCCTTCTTCAGATTATTAGGCTTTCCCTCAAACATCCGGTCGTAAAATCAAACTGTGCAAATTGGCTTTGTAACCTTCTACGATGTGAACAGAGGCTGCTCCAATCTGAAAGCAACTGGACGGTTCTTAGTGGTAGAAATCCCTTAAAATATACAGAATGTGTCCTAAATAGAGAGGAAGAAAGAGAAAAAACAACAACATGGTCAATGTTGTAGAAGAGAAAACTTTCTGTTTGTGTTGAGATGTCTATCACTGTCAGAGATGTGGTTGTAATATATAAAGCGTGAGAAATGTAAAGAAAAAAAGAAAAGGAGAGTTAGTGTGTTATATTGGTGAAAACACGTTGTCCTCCCAGTGTTTGTCTTTTAAATGAAAGCATTTGCATGCATTAATGTAGCTGATTTAGAGTATCGTGGGAATCTAATTACGGCTTAGGACATTTGGAAATATAAACATGGTATAAAAGACTCCTGATTTAAGCAGTTTTATATTCTTTGAAATCCATAGGGGAATTTCTTGCTGTCTAAGCCATAATAATCACAAATTGCCAAATGATTTTCTGAATTTACCAACAGGAGTAATAATTTATTGAGTCTCTCTGGTGCTAAACGAGGATTGCACAGTGGTTTTTCAGAGATAATAAGGTAAAAATATGTCTCTCTGTTGTGCTCTTTTCTCTTCATCAAGAGTTTTTTTTACACCCAAATCTTAACCTTGTAGGTTTGGGAACGAAGATTCCTATGGAAAAAGGTTGAAGTTGTGTCTTTGAGCCACTTCTGTGTTTATTTGTCCGACTGTTTTAGATTATTTCCCACTGCGATACTCTATGATGACCCATTTTCAAATGTATAGTGGAGGCCACTCGATTTTTGTCCATTACATCTTTGTTTCCCAAATAGTTAAAAGTCGCCATGCACCTTAAAAAGATCTTAGGATACTGGTGATAAACTCATGTCTGCCTGGCTCCTCATGCAGCTTTGTTTCTCACAGTTACAATAATTTCAAACTTTTTAAAATTTTGACTTAAGCTATTAGGTCAAAATTTGAGGAAGTACATATTTTCTTTATATAATTCATAAGAATATGAACAAATATCTGCTTTTACTTGAATGGCATGTCCAAACATATTTCCTAATGTGACGAAAGGCTCCATGAAATGAGTCTCTATGTCACAGAAATGTTTAGAAAGTCCTACATAACTAATTTTAAAGTTCCAAGACACTCAGAAAACCTAAAAAACAAATCAAATAATTTGGTTCAGTTTTGAGAAACAAGTAGATGGGCCACTAAGTGGAGCACAAGTTTTCTCCACACTAAATAAATAGATTCAGATTAAAGGGCAGATTTTTATTATTATTAATATGAGGCCCCAATGAAAGATTAATCTATCTTTGGTCTTTTATGAAGAAGTGCCAACATTTGTAGAGTGTGCTGTGATAGTCAGAGTGAATGGATCAATAAAGTAATTTTAGAAGATGAACAGCGCCACTAAGTCTTACTACTAAGGATTAAAAGCTGAGGTAATATGAATGTAAAGTTTTAATTATCTCTAAGGTAATGACTACAAGAGTTATCTTCTCAAACCTTGTTTCCATGTCCTTTGATTCATGGTTAGTGTTAAATCTGAGTAGAAACCCCCAGAAAGCTGTAAAATGTGCAATTTGTTGCTTCAGGGTACCAAATCAGTGATACCCCGGGGGTAAACTGTACTGTCATCTTTCATGACTGCACTACAGATGAAAGGAGACACTGCTGCTTCCAACCTTTGGAGATTATCTACCTTGTCTTGAAATAAACAAACAGGTTTGGCTTCTCATCCTAACAAAGTGCTTAAGTCTGACAATATGTGGGGCCAAAATACTGAGAACAACACATACCAAATGTAAACTCTGACATATATGATCAATATATCACCCATGTTCTGGTGATTTTAGCTAAATTTATTTAAAATCAAAACAACACTGATTCAAAATGAAGAAGACATGAGTAGGGAATGAAATAAAAGCAGAATGAGGGGCAAAACATTTAAACCATCAATCATGTGTCGTCACAGATGTCGCTTTCTGAACTGTGTGCTGATTAGCCAGATGGTGTCTGTCCTTTTTAGCCCAAAGGATTCAGTGTCCATGATTTCAAAATGGTAAATTCATCAGAGCATAAAGTTGTCTTTCCCTCAGTTTCAGTCCACCTCAGATAAACCTGTCCCCCGAGAACGCCTCTGCATTCTTCTCTTAATGGTTTTTAAGTTGCGTTTATGCCTATCGTTACAAACTGTGTTCCTGAACCCATACAATGGCTTTCTCTTTTCAATATCTCTGTTATGAAAGCAAATCTTCACAAATGCCTGAGGATCATGGCCATGTGATATTAGTTTTTAAGCCTGTCCATTGCAGAAAGTTTATTTCTTCCACGATTAAGGGAGACTTTCTATGTATCATCATTCGGAAACTAGTGAAATGTGCTGCATTTAAATAAAACATAAATGTTTGTCCTTCACTGTAAGTGAAACAAGGCAGGAGCCATAAGGTCAGGGGTCAGAGGGAATTTATTGTTGCTTTTTTAAACAATATAAAATGTTAAACGTTACTTTTAGTAATAAAATTATGAAAAACATTTTAAATACTATGTCAACCATATTACCTTCACTTGTTCTGAAAATGCTACATGTTCAAAAAGTACCTGACTTTGCAGTATGATGCCTTGAAATTGGGTGTTTGTGTCTTTAAGAAGCTCCTTCTCTTTAGCACTTAATTAGAACAATGCTCCTCCATGATGCCATTTATAACCGTCCCTTGGAGCGTTGCACTGAGAAGTAGTTTGTACAATAAGCTGGTAACCAGGCGCTTACTTATTGCTGCTGCTGCTAGTCTAGTGGAGATGTGTGAGAAAGGTGCTGTGTTGGTACAATTACAAGATGACGTTAAACCTAGATCTATCAGGTGTATTAATAAGTCTTGTTTCTATAATAATTCTTAACAATTCTTAATGTCTCAAACCATTTTTACCTCAAAATACATACGTATTTATTGAGATGCTTCATCAAGATCATAACTTCCATCATTAAATTGAAAGATTTAAGAACTTTAAAGGCATATTTATATAAATCAGTGAATTAAATAAATACTCATGTTGATTTTGACTACTTTGTCTTAAGTAGTGCACCACACTATCTTTTTATACTATAAGTTGTTTAAAAAGGTCTTGATTAATTCTGAAGGGCATCTGTGAACTTCAGCTGCTTTTTTATTGATGCACTTATTTTCAATCCAGTTCTCTCAGGGCTGCATGCTTCTGGAAAACATGTAATTGTGGTATGACTGACAAACAGTGCAATGACCATATTGATTGAGATGTGACTTTCCATTGTTCCTCTTTCTTTTCCACCGTCACATCGTCTGTGCCACTGTGCAGCACAAATTTACATTTTATTGCCAAGGTCCAAGTCCTTCTGTATGTCTGTTTTCAGGTGGTTTGTTTGTTCACTTCAAAATCACAACCATCCAAGCACAGGAATGAACCCGAATCAAGAGGCATCAAAGTGCATATACAGCTTAGCAAAGAGCATAATTTTAAATTACATCCACCCAATTGGGACGCTGGTGTCCTCATTACATCTTCAGTGTTTTTATTGTTTAGAGGACATGGAAAAAAGACTTTTTCTCAGGGAGTTACAAATGTGTCCACTTCAGTGGACTACATGCACCTGAGCACTCAACACAAGTAGTAGGAACTTAATATAAAGCCTTATTTTATAATGTTGTATGGTTGGCTTACTGATAAGGCCTGAATAAAAATGCAATGTTTCATATATCTCCACTGTGAAAAACAATATTTTGAGTCTTCATATTTCTTCTTGGGTGCAAGTCTGGCATTGCTATGTAATTATACTAATGTAACTTTTTTTTTTATCAACGACAGCCAATGTATTAGCCTGAATCTGTTTGTAGTTATGGTGTTTGCAATTAATAAAAAAGTACAGAAATATTCAATTTCAGATTCTTGTTCTGCTAAATCTGGTATATGTGGAAAACACTCAATTATCCCTCAGATTTATGAACAGAAGGTCTTTTAAAAGGGGGTATGATGTATTTTCCAAACATATAGTGACATTTTATACCACAATCAAGTAACTTTAGTTGTTATAAAAAAGGCTGTACATATCAAAAACAATCAAGCAAGCCGGTTTTGATCCTTTTATATTGGACTCTGTCTCTTTAAGAAGCTTCTACTCTTTCTGATACTGCCCCCTTCTGCGAGTCAGTGTTAACTACTGCTGCCGCTAGTCTGGAGGAGCTGAGTGGGGAAGGTGTGGAAGAGTGTGCTGTGAAGAGGAAGTGCAGCAGGAAACTGCAGCTCTGCGGAGGAGCTTTGGGTAAATAGGTGGTGCTTTGTGGCAGCAACACTCCAGATATATTTATGAGGAGGAAATGACATAATAACGCAATATAAAGCTCAAAAGGTCGATTTTGCACAATACCCTACAAATTAAATGATAAAAAACACGTCTATTTAAATGGCAGCCAGTGTCCAAATAAAAACTTGAAAAAGAGAATAAAAAGATTGCGTTAATACTGTCTGGGAACATATAAAGATGCCAGCAAAGTGTGAACACTCTGATGCTAAAGCTGCAAATATAAAATGCTGATTGAAAAATATAATTTCAAAGTCTTGCAGTCTAATTACTCAGTCTTCTTCTGGTTTTACTTTCTACTTATAAAAATCTATCAAATCAATGAAACATTGACAAATGTTAAAATAAATGAACAGCTGCATGATGCGGACATTAAAGCAGGTTCGTTTCCTGCCTTTGAGCTTGTTGTTGATGCGCCGCCGGTGGAGCGCAGCGCTCCTCTGCATTGACGAGTGGAAACAATGTCGGCAGGTGTGCATTTGATCAAACTGAATGACATTTACTCAGGTACCCTTGAGACTGAGTAAGCACCATAAAGACCTTTTGTTGCCTCACCTCTGACTAAATAAAAAAAGACAATCTCAAAAGCTGAGTGAATGAGAGCTGTGTAACTCGGCGTACAGTGGGATCCTGGTGAATGGTGATGTATTCCAGATGATGTTTGTGTGTTTTTCCCCACTGGGCTCAGCTCTTGCATCTGTCTGTCCCCAGCGACTGACTCCAAAACACTATTGGACCTTTTGTTGCTTTTGTCTGTCTTTTTCTTTTTGTTCTAAGCATCATTTGCCTCCTATTTCTTTTGTTTTTTTCCATTCTTCACTCATCTCTACCCTCACCTCTCTCTAATTAACACCTACTGCAGGCTCTATCTGCCGTGGTAAACCCCCAGGGACGGAGCTGGAAAAGGAGATGGTGAGAAGGAAACAAATACAATGAGACTACAGAGAAATCAACCGAGAAAGTGAGAAATGGGAAGTAATCGGATTCAGAATGGGGCTGAGATTTGGTTCAAAAGTATAAACTAAACCAGTTTACCGTGCTATGACAAAGTATTTTTCCCTTTAAAGATTTCTGTTTTTTACACATTTAAAATCAAAGAAATTATTGCATCAAAGACAACAATAATTCATACAAAGTGCAGTTTTCAAACGATTATTTCATTAAATAAATGATGTCAAGTCTCACGTCCTTTGCTACAAGACAGCCATATCTCGAGTCTCGAGTCTTTCTGAAACCAGGTTTCAGAGAGAAACTTTTGGGAACACCCACCACGAAGGTGTGAAGTACTCCACAGGTGTCAAAGTGCACAAGCGCAGAAAACGCGGCTGCAGGGTTTATTTTACGTATCCATAGGCCGATAACAAAAATGCGGATGACGTCTATGAAAATAACCTGGGCTTCTATTATACCTCAGCAGAACCAGAGGTTCAATGTTACGCTGCATTGATGCAGTAACTCATGCAGAAGGAGCACCAAAACCAGCAGTGAGTGAATAGAAACACTTCTCAGAAATCTGACATTTCTAATGTTGCTCCAAACAAAACAATTCTGCAAAGAAGAGTGGGCCGAAATTCATTTAAGGCGATGTTAAAGACTGATTGTGGCACAGCCAGTTTTTTGGTTTAGGGAGAATTACTTTTTCACTTAAACTTAGACTGATCTGACAGCTGATACATAAAATAACTTTTTGAAAACTGCCTTTTATTTTTATTAGGGTTATCTTTACCCGATACTAAAATGTGGCCAATGATCTGAAAAAAACAAAACAAAACTGCAAGAGGCCAGCACTGTATATTGACCTTAATGCAGCAGTCAGGTGAATACACATAATAAACTGCTCTCCATAAACCATCTGTCTCTGCAAATCCACCAGAGACCAGAGGACAACATCAAACGCTGCCGGATATCTCGAGGTACTTCACTGCTTGCGTGCGTGACGTGATGGGAGGTGAGTGGGCTGCCCCTTCTGATGCATCGAGTTGGTTGTTAGGAGTCAAGGTGGAGTCTTAGTGTGCATGAAGACACTGAGGACTTCAATGGATCATTTTTAGCCAAGCAAAGCCACTGTTACACACTGATGGACACAGAGAGGCAGGCACGCTGGTGTGTCCTAAATAGTTCACTATGGTGGCTGGAACACACGCAGGAACACACAGAAACTAATTGGAAGGGTAAAAATGGCAGCATGGAGGAGCGAGCAGGTGGGTCTGAGAGGCTGAAGCTGTTTGAGTGAACAAAGGCAAAGAAAACAACCACAGGCAAATGCTCACTCCTCAAATTTGCAAACCCCAACGTACGCACACACACACACCCCGGCAGGCTGTGTAAACGGTGTGTGTGTCCTTAGCGAATGCAGCCACTGCATTAGTAGTGTAGATTTATTACAAATATTGATTAACCATGGACGACTCAACATCACACTTGCGTTGCAAAGCACTGAGTCAACAATACGTAGAAAAATGACTGTTTATATCCGCAGCACTCACACTACAATAAATTATGAACTATTGACTTTGCACCTGTGTGCACCAACATGGAGGGAGAAAACGAGCAGATAGGCGCACGCTGAGCAGCATGCAAAGGCACCATGAACACCTGCCACAACAAAGACCTGCCTGTTACCAAACAACAAAGAAAAATTCACACCAAAACACCCACTACTGGAGCCACCGAATTAAGAGAGGTTTATTCTTGAAATAAATCCTCTGGCCGTGATTTATGGTGGTATCTTTGCATTCAGTTCATGCTAGACGATAAATAGTCAGACAGGTTGGTACTCACCTCCACCTCCTCCGAGCAGGCTCTTATTGGCTGAAAGAGAGAAGAAGAAAAGAGCTTTTCAACATGACTGATCTATGCAGAGTCTAATGGGTTTAACCTTTTGACACTGATTTTGATATAAACCAACAAAAACACATTCAGATTAGAGGATTTGTTGCTAATGCTTGTATCTGCAGCTTGTTGTTGGATCCATCTTTTCCCAAAACTGTAAGCTAAAGGGCACATAACCTAATTTGATCAATGTTTCTACAGCATTATTGTCTTTATTTTCCTAAAAAAAAATCCGCTTACAAACCCTTCAAACATATTTCATCTCTGCTTTTTAATAAAAAACAAAAAATCCTTTTTTTATCATCTGAAAGGAAATTCACAGATTAACAGAAGCAAAAGCATAATCAAGTGAAGCACACAAATGCACACATTAAGAAACAATAAAGTATCCTTTGAAGTAAACAACAAAAAAAAATCATAATACAAAGTGAAACCCTGATGGAATAAAGTGTGCTTGTTCAAACTTTTTAACAACTTTTTCAAATAACCTTGGCGTTTTTTGATGCTTGCAATATTTTCATTTTTCAAACAGAAATTAAATTAATTCACAACAAACAGGGTCAAACTTATTAGTCCTCTTAATGCTTCCAGCACTTTCTGGAAGTTTGTTTTGCTGGATAACAGCCTGCAAGCATTGGCTGTAGTTTTTGACAAGCTTCTGACAACCCGACGGAATCCCAGATCGTTCTTCGGCCAAATTATTTGATGACCTTCTGGCATGAACCTTCATCTTCACTTCACTCCAGATTTGGGTTTGGAGCTTCAAGTCAGTCAAAACTTTATTGTTCTGGAGATTCTCTGGAGTGTTTTTGAACTACTTGGCTTCAAGTTTTTGCCTCATTTGTTCTGTGTGGATCTGCTTGAATTTCGTGGAAACCTTTTTTTTTAATCCTGCTCCCTCTTGGCAAATAAGTCTAAGCCAAATTTTTGCTTTGCTTGATGTTTTACCTTTATGAGCTTTGGGCATCACAATGCTAAAATCAATGGTCATTAAAAAGTTTTAGTTGAAGAATTGTAATTAATAACAGCTAACAATTTTAATTTAAAACTATATAAAATAAGCAACATTTTCAATTCAAAAACCCTTTCTGCTGCTAAATTGTTGAATAAATGACAGAGTTTGGGACATCTGTGCCTGCTTGCAGCATGTTTTGCATTTTAGGGTTGAATAGCTTTGGTGATAAGCTAACTCCTGTTTGGAGAAGTTACAGAACAAAATGGATTCCAGCATCACATCAGATCAACTTTTGATGCAGAAGTTAATCCCCAGCAGGACAGGATAAGTGGTTTTTTTCTCCATTGCTGTTTGTGGATGTCGCCTGTGTGCCAGATTTACAGGTGTACCAGAAATGTCCAAATGTAAAAACAAAAAAATGTGATTGAGTTAAAATTTTAATGTGTCATTTAATGAATCATTTATGTACAACAAGGCAACAAAACTCAGGGACTAACTATCAATGAACCACATGTAGATGAAGCCTTTAGACACATTTTGTTCTTGTTCAATTGAACCCAAATAAAAACCTAAAACTAACTCTGCTTAAAATTGAGATGTTTGTGTGTTAGCAACATTAAGGTCATTCAAAAGTATCCCTTTTGCACCTTATTTAATCACAAATAATGTGCTCTCATGGTCAAATATTAGGACTGGACAGAAACAAAAGCAGGGGTCATTTTGCAGTCTTTTAAAAACAAATTAGTAAGAAATTAGAGGTGGTTTAAAATCTTGTCAAGGTACTGTATTTGTCAATGACAGCAGCAACAGCTTTTCTCTTTCATTTTCTGTATTAATGGTCAAAGAAAAAACTGCTAAAAGGAATCATAAAAGAATCATTTGTGGGCACTTTTTTTGTTTAATGATTAACAGTACCGTACTTGGAAAAAATATTCCTAAAACGATGCATCTGATGGCAGAACTTCAACAATGAAACCTCAGTTTGATTTTTAGTATTTGTTCTAAAATGAAAGGTAAGAAGGGAAGAGGCTCATGCTGCCATGCTGGAAACATTAACATGACCCAAGGATGCAAAGTCATGAGCGAGCGTTACACGGCACAGTTCTTGTTACCGACAGACAGACAGTACATGCGTCATGTTGCTTCGGCTGATGCTGCCCTATTGATTTGATTTGTCACAGAATGTACCAGAAAATATGTGCAGCTAGTCACAGAGTTGAAAAGAGGAAAATGGAGTTCTTACATAATCATGTCAGCATGTTTTCTTGTTTTATATGAAAGAACATGCATCTGGTACGCTTCAGACTTATTTGTTCTGGCTGGGGTTTTTTTTAAAATGAACTTGGACCTTTAATGTGTTCAGGTTAGCTTATGTTTACGCCTTCATCCTGAAATTTTCCTGTTACCTGTGTTTTGACACCACAGTCAAATGTTTGCTCTATTGATCGATAAATCAACAACTGCTAGTTGCAGCTTACAGAATGATAGTTCACGAAATTACTGGAAATTTAAGTATTATACATTGTTAAGGAATTTTTATATTAACCCCTCAAGCCTTTGTATTTTTTTTAAATGACAGCAGCTTGACTTGATTTTTTTTTTAATTTATCACAGATCTACAAACTTCAGTGTTTTTTTTATTTGAATTTTATTTGATAAACCAATGCAAAGTAGTGTGTAGTTCCACCCTTTTATTACCAGCTTTGTACATCTACACAATAAACTGAGACAATTTTAAAATATGCTTAAGTCCAGTCAGACTGGATGGAAACGTCTTTGATCTGAAGCTGTCCATTGCAGCTCTGGGTTGGATGTTTATCACCTGATCTACCTACAAGTGTTTCAGTCTTTTACCACTACTAACTGGTTTACTTCCAGAGCTGCGCCATATTTAGCTGAATGAATTACTTTATTGTCAATGTACACTAAAAACATAGTGGGAGCATCTCTCCCACTACCTTGTATCTCCATGGGGATGATGTGTTCAGGGAGAACAGATTCAGTTTTCTGTCACTAGTAGCATTTTTCTTAGAAGCCAAAAAGTCAAATTTTGATCTAATCTGACAATTAGATTGAGTCCTTGTTAAGTTGTTAAAAATGTTTTAATATATAGAACAAATTGTAATAGTCTTCCAAATATGTTATCCAAGCTATCTTACTCCCAGCATTGGTATTGAGATGGTAACTATGATTTCATAAACTGTAGCTCCACATAAATGCAATTATTTTATTCATCTCTTGTGCCAAATCCAACTAATCCTTTGCCCATAATATCCAAAAGTATAAAATTAGTCCAAACTTTTACATTCAGTTAGAAAAAATGTGAAGCTTTTGCACCAGATTTGTACAACTGAATCTCATATTTCTCCACATTATCACAGGTCTGTAACATGTTTCAGGATTTCTCATCAGGATTAGCGCTCATCGCTCCAATCTCTTTCACAGCTCTCTGTAGCACCAGTTTATAGCATGTCGCCGAGTTAATTTTATACACGTGCCATTTCTGGTGCCGCCACCCTGATTTGATAGGTAGAATAAGAACCAGCAGGTTCTAAATCTTATCAAGGAGAACAGAGAGGCACAGCACATTATTAGAGGCTAACTCCACTGCCCACGAAGCTAATGAATAAACTCATGCTGAGTCTCCAGTTCTAAGGATTACAAACAATTCAGTGGGAAGAAAAAGAAACAAAATGGCTTGATTTTCCTTTTAGTCATGGAAGTCCCTCTTAACACAGCTTTTCTTACAAATAACAAAAAGGTGACTGCAGCTTGAACATAATAACATAATGAGCTTGTTTAACAGACTCAATTAATCCGTGTAGCTTAGTTGGCCAGCGTGTCTCCAATCATTACCCTTCCCTACTTGTATCATGTCACTGCACAGCTTTAAAAGTGTAAACTGCTGGCAGGGTGATAAGCCTGGCTGTGGCTGCTGTCAACATATGCGATACCCAAATGTTTTCTCACACGCATAACCAAAAAACGTGTGGAGTCAGCAACAGTAGCCCAGGGACATCTGCAGTGCCTTCAGTTAATCCAAACCTAACCAAAAACTCGTAAAAATCACGTTTTTCTGGGGGTGGTTCCTGGTGTTTTTGCATCACATCCTCACTGATGTGACCATGTTAGCATAATCTGATAAGCACATAATCTCACTGTGAGAGGCGGCTAGAGAGATGTGTCAGAAAACACAGGGGACGTCCCTCATTTTAGATACCACTTGCCAGCAGGCACTGAGCCAGCTGAGACTGTGTTGTATCAGAAAACTTGGTTTTAAGGCGGGAGGAAGAGGCGCTAAATCTACACGTGTCTGAAGTTTATTTAAACATGAAACTGTGCTGCCTCATTACCAGTAAATGACTCGTTTTCCGCCTTAAAACTTATTTTAATTCTTAATGTGGGCTACAGCTTGACGTTTCATCTGCAAATGATAAAAATCTTAACACTTGTTTGAAATATGCAGCAATAATGTTGCACAACTAGAGTTGCTAGCTAGAAAGAATAAAAATGTATTACTTTACGGCTAAAGAGACTGAAAACTACAGATTTTACAATCAGAAATGTGAATTTGTGAGCTGGACATCATCACTGTGTTGTGTTTGCAACCAAAATCAACATTATATTTACCAAACATTACACCAAAGTCAAGGTTGTATCTGAGCAAGAATAACACTATGCTGCACTGTCCCAGGTGTTAAACACTATTATACAACCATAACAGGTATTTTAACTTAATTAAATTTCTACAGGGAAATTGTTTAATGAGATCATTTGGCTCATGAGGAGCCCAGATGTAATGTAGAGCATTAGGAAAACGAAGTACACCTACAGAGGCAATAACCTAAGGTACTCACTTTCTGTCTCTCACCAGGTTGTGGATGTTTTCTGGTCCATTTTGCTGTGCAGCAGTGTTTGAGTTCATTGAGTTTTTCAGACAATCATTTCTGCACTGCTTTTCTCCAGTTCCCAGAACAACATTTTTATATCTTTTCAGGCACTCTGCTGTTGATTTACTGTGAGTTTTGGGATCTTGGTAATGTCTAAAACATATAAAATCAAGTTTTGACCAAACTTTACTCACAGATGGACTCATATTTGACTCTGGAATACTTTGTCCATCCACGACCGAATTGGTATGACGTGTTTGTGCTGATTTGTTGTGTTTGGTTTGGTTTGAAACATGTATGTAGGGTTAGGGCTGTACTTAAATGTCATATGTCTAAATGATATTCTTTCTCTCATTCTGTTCCTCTCATTCTTATCCAAACAGTGTCACATTTGACATTGTGCTAACACACACCTGTGTGCGCCAAAGTAGACAATTGCCAAATGTTCTGATTTTACAGAAATGCTCACACCGATGATATTTAATTAGTAGCAACTGGCCTCTTCTTTCCTCCTATGGACGCAGCAAGAATATACTTAATTTGCCCGATGAGTACTGACAGTCGAGGAGATTATGTTTTCTCATTACTTTATTTATTTCTGCTTTTAAATATGGGCATTTAACACTGCTGTCTGAGGTAATTAAGAAGCTAGTTTTTCTTAGGTGAAAGAGTTTTGGCACTTCCACAGCAGATTTACAGGACTTTCCAACTTCTAAGTTGGGAAAATTATCAGGCCCTCCCGTAGGTGCAACATTTCTGAGTAGAAAAGTCATAAATTACTTACTAACCCTGACCTCATAAACTAATTTGACAGCCACACATTTAAAACATGATGGAAGCTGCAGTAATGAGGTACGTATGCATTTGCATATCTACTCTAAAGCTCTTGCTATAAAGGGAAGCATTTTGGATCCGTTCTTTACAGATAGTAAACCCTAAAGGACTTAATGAGGACGTGGTGCTGAACTGTTTTCTTTGACTTTAGTGACTTTATGTATTTATATGAGTTTAAATTTTATAGAATCTTGTATATTATTGTTTTCACTGCTTACGCTGGTTTAACACAGATGTCTCTTTTGGGGGGCTAACTGCCTAGCTTGACTCTGATTGGCTTAGAAGCATTTTAATCTGCATATAAACACATCGTCAGATCTGTAACAAGCTGACAAAGGTACGTAGTGAAAGGTGTTTTTTTTTTTTTTTACTGTATTAAAGCGTTTGTGTATTTTTGGTGTGCTGGTTATTTCCAATTTTTGTGACTTTAAGGTTTGGATTTCAGCTAATCTGATACACAGAAACCAAAATACTAGACTGGTTGAATGCATTAAGAACTGAGAAACGCATTGTTGTTGGCAATAAACTGGTCACTGAGCGCAATAATTAGCAAATCCTACTGGTTTCCTGACTTGCATTTGGAACTGGGTTATTTAAGGTCAAAAGTCGTCCCCAGATCAGAGATGTGACTCCTGAGGTGAATGAAACTCTTGCTGTTTTACAGCCTGGGAATAAATACTAAATAAAGGTATGTAACATTTAGTGCAGAGAGATAAAACACAGGACTGCAAAGCTGCTGAATAAAAATAATCTCATGAAAGAGATGCAGATAAAGGCAAAAAAAAAAAAAAAAACTCCATAAGTATATGCTGTAAGGTAACCAATATGTTGAGAGGCTGAGAGTTTAGACCACTTGGATGAAAACACCTTTGACAGCTGAGTCCCAGTTTCACACCTGGGCAGCTGGGTCTGTGGTGCATGTCATTTCCTGACTCCCTTTGCCACCTTTCATGTCTGTTTGAACAGCAACAATCTATTAAAGGAGCCAAAATACAAGAAGAAAACCTTCACAGCAATAAAACTGTAGGGCACTGAGCTGAACATTTGGATTCTTGTTGCAATACTCTGAAAAAGTATTCTCTCCCTTGCAGATTTCTTTTGTTTTTATTTTTTTAAACATGTAAGCATTTCAGATAATCAAGGCAATTGTAAAAATCAGATAAAAGTAACCAGATGTGGATGGATAAAAAATAGGTTTTGCAATATGTCATTAGGTTTAAGGGGCAATTACTGCTTCAAATTGTAATCATGTTCTTTCTTTGAGAAATTGTAAGCTACCATTTGAAAAATGCTTTTTGTATTTAATCAGGTTATGTTTTTATGAAATAAAAAATTGGCTGTCAGCTGAAATATTTAAGTGACAAAAAAGCAGAAGGAATCTGTATATTTTTACAGCACTGCGTGTAAATATTTTGTAAATATTTTAATTATGACCTTAAAGTAGATGTGAGGAAAATGTGAGCACTTTTAGAAATAAGTATTTTTTATGT
>CAEFZY010066663.1:0-22421 GCA_903066815.1 Brachyrhaphis roseni
ATCTTTCACCAGTCTTGCTGTGTGTATTGGTGCTAAAATGAGAGGTGTTTCAGTTTCATTGTCCAACCCCTGTATATACTATGCTAGATAGCCAATCGGCTAAAATCGCCATGTTAGCTCATGTTAGCATTTCTTATAATGAAAAGATGTAAGCTACTGTTTGCATGGTGGAGTTCATTCACGCTAAAGTTAGCATTCTGCTTGACTTTATCATTATAGCTAATGCCGGCACAAGATGCTATTAAAATAGCAGCTAGTCCTGACTATTTTTAGCTAAAATGCTACCATTAGCATGTTAAACTCGTACCTCTACGATTCTCGCACTTTGTACTTTCAATCATTTCTGTGTCTGTTCAGCTCCTTCAGTATATGAGCTTATCAATTTTATTTTATTTTGGTTTTGGTCTAAAAGTGGAAATTTTGGGCAGAGAATATTGACAGTCGCTTATTTATTCAATATATATTTGCATTATGTCTTAATTCATGTTTACTGTTTGTCACGTAAGACTTGTAATAGTAATTACTATAAGAAGTTTCCAAGTTAGTTTGAGAAATATTATTTAATAACACTTGCTGATTGTTTATAATGGCACTGAAGTCAGCTCACTACTTTTTTTTTTTGCATTTAAAATTTTTTTTAGGAGTCTGAATAGGAGCCTTTAATTACATTAAACCTACTGCTTAAATTATAATATACTATGTCCATATGTCTATTAATTTGTTTATAAAAAATTTAATTATATATTTAGAGTGGCAGTAATTATCTTGAGCAATTTCCCTGGAAGGAAATGTTGGGACTGGCTTTATATATGTGTGTGTGGGGGTGAGTGGGGGTGGGTGTGTGTGTATGTAATACTGTATATGGAAGTACTTATAACAGCTAAATTGTGTGACACCTTTTTCTCAGATCTTTTTTTCAGATTATATGAGGTTTGCCGCTTTCTACATACGGTTTACTGAGTTTGCCTGTTAGGATTCTTTGGTGCTTGATGTTTAGTCTTTCAGGCTGCAGCTAGCAGTGGGCATGATTCCTCTGCACAGGCCAGCTGAACATCAGCCTGTTTTAGCTGCACCTGTGTTTTAATATTTAGCATGATGGCGCTGCGCCAAGCTTTCAAAGCCCTTCATTCTTAGTCTGTGATTGCTTTCCAAACTTCTAGATTCACCCTCTCATGTGGCTGTGGGCCTAAACCTGCCTGGGCTGTACGGATCTGGTCTGAATACATCTGCTGCACTTCACCTATTGTCAGACAAGCTTGATTCATCCAAATTTTAATTTATGAAAGTTTACCTTTAGCCAAGTTAAAATGTTTTGACTATTAGTCACTCTCAGGAAAGGAGTCCAAGACAATAAAGTTTGGGCTGTAAAGGGAAATCTGTGGGCTTTTAAGGATAAATAAAATGTCTGACTCCAATACAGATCTGAAAATAACCAGTGGAAAACATGCTCTGTTTAAGAACACCTCCGGGCTATAGTGGGGAACGGAAAAAAATCAAGTGAAAGGAAGGTATGAAAGAATGTCCTGCTTTCTAATAACTCAAAAAGACAGATGAGGACTAAATCTGGAACACACTGAACCTTCTGACAACACTATGAAAAGCAGGTAAACCCATCAGAGGCACAGTCTAAAAGACTAAAACTTTCAACAGCTTATATAACAGATAAACTCATTGAAGCACATGAGTATAAAGTGGAAGGAGAATCATACATGTTTAAAAAAAACTAATTTGCTTCTGCATTTGCATTCAGCCCCTTATTACGGGCAAGACATCTGTAACCAACCTCAACTGGGAAGCACTTTGCAAACCATTGCATATGTAGAGCTGGCCAGTGACCATAAGTGGGCAGGTTGGAGAGCAAGGTGCTTCCCAGTTGGTTGTAGAGGTTTTGTGGTTCGCTCTTTGGCCAGAGCCCTAAATAGTTTTGGCATGGAGGGAGAACACAGAAGGACAGCCATCTGTAGCAGCAGACAATAGCTCAAAATAGTTGTGGCTTTAGAAAGAACTGTGGAGTTGATGTAGCAAGTTAGCCATCTGGACATGAGCTGGGGACTGATTATCTCTGGACAGCTCACCTGGAAGGTGAGATATTCATACATACACCCCTGTATGATGTTGAAAGACCAGAAACACCCAATGATTCTAGGAACATCACTGCTGATGTGTGCAGAGACATCAATGGATGTATTCTCACACAGAAAATCATTGAAAAATATATTTGTTTTTGTAATTTATCTTCATTTCACACACACAAATATATTTCAGGTATTTGTTTCAGACAAATGCTATGGCTTGTAGATTTCAGTTTGGCAGATGCTGAAACCATCAGTAACTGGTGGTTACTGATGGTAACCACCAGTTACCATCAGTCCCTGGTGGTTACTGATGGTAACCACCGGGTATGTGACCGTTGTTGCCCATATCCTGGATCTGGCCTTATGTGGTGGTTTGTGGAACTTGGACTCCAACTGCAATCCCAAACCTTGAAAATATCTCACCAAAGGTTTTGCTTTACAGTCCTTTTAAATCTTTTGCTGTCTCTGCTGCCCTAAAGCTTTTTCTACTCAACCTTCCATTAATGTGCTTCGCTTCGGAGAAACACTTTATGTACCTCCAACTTCTTGACTCACCTGAAACAACACATTTCAGGGGAATGTGTTTACGAAGTAACTGGTAGCTCAGTTGTACTCTACTGCCACTAGGTGGTGCCAGAAATAAAGAAATCAACAGAATACATTTGCTGTTGGAGGACTAACAAACTGTTGTATAAAACTAAAGCAGTTGGTAGAGATTAACTTGACCTTGCTGCCTTCCTCTCATTGCTCATCTACCTCCTAAGAATTAGACGCTGGTTATAATGGGAGTGTTGGGGTGTGTGGGCATACAGAGGGGAGCATGGAAGAAGTAGGAGGCTCCTGGTTGAGAATGAGGGATAGACATGGTGCTGGATGGAATGATGGTTCAGTGCCATGCTCCTCCATCAGATACAACGGCTGCAAAAAGCCCCACCTCTCACTCCCTTTGAAATTAGCTACAGATGGATTGTGGTTTCCAGACATACATGTTATATACAGCGTATAGTTGTTTCATAGTGAAAAACCTAATGTAAATGTTTAAGTTAACTGAATGTGGTTAAGGGTCTAAAAACATCAGCAAATGGAAGAAGAGAATGGCATGTTGTAGAGGTGGTTTCTGAGAACCGCTCTTCTGTTCTCTCTTAGTTATTTTCCAAAAAGAGACAATTTGGTTTGTTAGAACCAAGTATAGAGAATTAGTTCACCCAAAGATGGGACCCTGACTCAGTTTGAAGTTAAAAAAAAAACAAACTACTGGAGATAGGCACCAGGTGGATAAATGGATCCTGAAGGGCAGCAGCAGCGTTTTAACCCCAACATCATTCAGTATGTGGTTTTATTCCTGAACTCTGTTTTCAGCTTCTCCTCAACATCCTTGCTGACCTGCCTGCAGGGTTCCTTCTTCATGATGCTGATTGTTTATTAATGTTCACTAAAAAACTTCTGAGGGCTTCAAAGAACAGCTACATTTATGCTCAGTTTATTAGAATACTGGGACTATTGAAGATATTTAAAGAAAATATCCAGACATTTTGAGATTAAAAAGGCCATATAGTTGCAAACAAACAAACAAAAAAAATGCTATTTTCCATCCTCAAATATGAGTCATCCACATTCACATGAAGTTTAAATGTAAATATTTACAATATTAAAACTGAGATATTCCCTGATGTTACATGGTCGGAAATTTGTAAGCAAAAAAACAAAAGAAATCAGAAGAAATTGACGTGACAGCTGTACTTGCGAGGGAATGAGAAAAGCATGCAGCACAGGTCAGGAGAGCTTGGATCTCCTAAATTATAGCACACAGATATCCCCGCAAAGATCCTGGTGAACATCAAGTTCGAAGATTACCCCTTTTACAGAGATGATTTATTGATTGCACAGTAAAATGACAGACTTCCAAAGTATTCTCAGCGTCTGAATCTCGGCCTCCGCCCATCGTCTACTCCCACACTTACAGTCCGACTGCTTTGGTCTGAGAAAATCACATTCACGTGTGTCTGGATTAGAACGCTGAACACACATATACACAGAGGGAGACTTCAAAAGCTGCCAGAGGACCGAGACATCTGGTTGGAGTTTCTGGAGGGAGTCTCCTGTAGCAGACATCCTCTGTCTCAAATGTGTGTGTGTGTGTCGCAGTGTAGATGAACTGAACAGACATTTTCCCCTTTCCTTTGTTCTTTAGCTGCTTATGTCTGTATTTAAGCAGTACTACCTCTGAAAAACCAATAACTAAACACGTTCTGAATTAGTGCAGTAGAGTATTCCAAGGTTTGTGCACATCGACTCATTCATAGCGACGTGTGCCAGAAGGAAAAGTGGCCTGTTTCTAACCCCAGATACTGTACTCTTCAGCTATGTCTGAAGATCCATTGCAACTGACAACTTTAATGACTCCGATTCAGACTTCAAAAGATCCACTATGGGTTGACTGGAAATCCTCTGGGTTAATGTAGTGTCAAACCCAGAGGAAGCAGCAGAAGGGAGAATGGGATTATTAAAAGCTCCCAGGTTGTCACTTCATTTTCTGTCAAATGTGCATCAAATGTATACCAGAGAATTCAAATCCTCCATCTCCACTGTTGACTCTGCTGTTTCTCATCTTTCTCTTGACAACAGCCTATAGAGATGTTGATGGTCGTCTACGTTCAGTGTCTCTGCTGTGTCTTCTCAGAGCCCCAGTTGGTCATGGCAGATGGCCACTCACACAGAGCCATGTTCTGGTTCTGCTTGGGATTTCTTCCTGGTAAAGGGGAGTTTTCTTTCTACTCTGGCTACATGCATGCTCAGTATGAGAGATTGCAGTGAAGTCAACCAGGCTCGGATCGACTAATCGGTAGAACTGGGACATTTCCCTCTGGGCCATTCTGATGATTGGGCCTTTTTTTCCAGGCTGGTGTGCAGTCACAGCACTGGTGGGTTGATCCCATCAGCTGCTACTGTTGTATGGCAGACCATTCTAACCTGAAATTGGTTTTGTCTGACTATCTGTGATTGATGTAAGAGTAGTGAAGCTGATTTTATGTTAAAACGACTTATCATAGACGCTGCCCCCAAACTGGTAGCTCTGTTTTTTTTTGTTGTTGTTGGTTTTGTTTTTGAAGACGCTGAAAGATGTAATGTGTCACTGCACTCGGTCAGCAGCGGTTTTTAAAAGATGATGGAAAGAGCAAGGATGGTACAGGGAAGGGTAAAATGAAAATAAGGGAAGCTACAGGAAAATAAAATCAGCATCTCTGTCAGGAACTTGTTAGGAACCATGACAAGTTCTGCTACACAGCTGCATTGAACCCAGTTCAGAGAACCCAGTGGACCAGAACCAGCAGGTGACATGACATGTACTGACTGGAGAAACTTCCCACTGGACCTCTCCACTCTTTGGTCATCCTGACCTTGAGCTGGGCCCAGCAGTGCTATAGCCAGCATGGATGCCTGAAGGTGAACAAATCAGTTTCAGGCATCTGGAATGTAACCAAACCAATCTGGTGAGGCTCTTCCTGATATCTTGGTTGAAATCTTTTCTTTTGGTTTTGTGACCTCACAGAGTGTGTCAGGGAATGACCAGAAGCTTAGAAAGCTAAGACATTATCTTTAAAAGTATGTCAATTTCTAATGTCGAAGACAGCGATAAAGCATTCCCCAAAAAACAATTTGTCATTATTGTAGCAAACAGGAGAAAAAAAACTGGAAAGATTTAGTCTAATTAGAAGTAGAAACAGTAATTCTGACCTGCTATCAGTTTAAACGTGTATCCTGTCAGTCAGTCCAGGATAATTGTAGCTCATTGAGTTGCAAAGAACAGCACATGGTGTTCTGTAGGTACGGCTGTTGCTTTGAACTACATTTTGGACCTGACAGCTATTAATTAGATCTTCTTCACCGCGATCTTGGCACACTTTCAGCATCAGCGGCATTAGAAGCTTTTACTCCGTGGTAAAACTGGGAACGTCAAGGTGGAGTTGAACATTGTGTTCATGTAAAGGCCTCTGCAGAAGCAAACACATCTATTAAAGTGGGTTCTGTGTCGCATGTAAACTTAACAGCGCTTAGCAAAAACCCTACATTGTAATTACATTGAATTAGATTAAAGCAAACATCTATTTGTAATGGTCTGAGATGAAACACATGCATTAAAAGTAAAAGCCGTGGGGTTTGTTGTGCGCCCAATTAAAGCTGTATATTAATTCCTATTATGCCACTCAAGCATGGAGAGACTCTGACGGTATAAACATTTTAAGCAAAGAAACAAAGACAACCATAGTTGTAACTACTACCAGTAAAAATCATTTATGAGGTGGAGGTGGGAGTTTGTTGAGTTGTGGCTACTTAGATATATTTTATACTTCAAGAATATCAAAATTAGGACAGATGAGGTCAGACCAGTGGTCTTGCCTCACCGTTGCAGTGATCAGCGGTCTGAGGTCGCCGCCTCTCCTGCATCGCCACCTCAGCTCTTCTTTCACAGTAGATTCGCACAGCATCGCTTCTGTTGCCACCTCCCTGCTAACAGCTACAGTGACGGAGTGTGTCCAAGGCTTCTGAAAGACTGGACAGGACAGCTAGCAGGATGAGCCTTCAGGTAGAAAACGTCCTGGTCCAGTTGCACACCGGTGCAGTTGGAGCTGAACGACCGTAGACTTGTGGGTTTGACATCCCACATAATGAACTGTCTTGTCCGTTGCATTAGAATAACGATCCCCTAGCAACAAACATGAGGCTGCAAGTTGCTAAGGGACCTTTCAAAACTGCACAGTACATGTCCAAAGTGAGGAACTGTCAACTTCCACACAATATTCAAAAAACGATGTGTGAGAGAGGTGGTGGGGTCATAATTTAAGAGGAGAAGGAAATAAGGAAAAGAAAAAGAAAACAATGTATTACAACAACCAATAATAATTTTTGTGTATCAATGTGTGGGACGGATCCATAGAATGGATTAAATGAGGAGCTTATAGTGCAAATGTAAACCAGCTATTAAAACTGTATGAAAAGGAGCTTATTGGAAAACATGTCGTATAGGATGGATGTTTCAAAGACTGAAAATTCTACTATTGATTTTAATAATGTGTGGGGAATTGCACTTTCAATAATGAGAGTGTGAGGTTTGCAGGAGTACTTTAAGGCTGATCTGGAGGTTAAAATGATTGTATGTTGATGAGTATGAGAGGGGCAGGAAATCATAGATATCTTCTACCTGCTCCTTTTTGAACAAATTGTATAAAATTGCATGTCATTTACTTGTCTTATTCTTTTCCTGTTTTCACTTTCTGCCTGGCTCATCTTGAATTTTATTTTATTTTTTTTACTTACTACATGACTTAAAGTAAAAAGAAACTGAAAATTTGGCTTTCAAACTTAGAAAGTGGGTCTTCAAGAAAAATGTTTTTCTTCCTCCCTTCCTGGTCTTCCGTAAACCTTGCAGGCATACTGTGAAAACAAAAAACAAATCAGTTTGGAATAAGGAGGATTTCTGCAGCGCATTACAGTCTATCTTTTGCACCACTGTTCTCATTCCAATACAACACCCCAGAGGTTTATAGTTGTGCGCGATTTACAATGTTATCACCTTAGAAGATCAATCTGCACCGCTTCATCATTCCTCACATTTCTTTACTTTGCAAAGGTTTCAAAGTTGCACAAACGTTCGGAACCGTATGATGATAAATAAGCCGAGACAGGGTCAAGGTCATAGAAACTGTAGAGCGCCTCTGCTCTTCTATTTACACACATATTGCATGCATTAGAAGGAAGCTCGGAGTGTTGCACAGAAACCATCAAAATGGCTTCGGAAGTCACCCTTCAAACTGGATCAGTCGTTCTTTCTCACAATGTATTTATTTCATCAGGAGGTTAGAAGAAGCAGCTTAACACAGGCACCAGTATGTAACTACTTACATTAGCTCTCACATGTTTATATCCTGACTTAGGTGTAAATCCTCACAGATGTCACAGTTTAAGCTGCTTCTTTGACTGTTAGAATATCTACATTTGACAAGGTGTCTTTTATGTCATGTCTGAGATATACAAAGTTTTTAAAAGAACTGATTAACTTACTTTTTTTTTTTTTACCTACTTGGTTGTGCTGTAAAATGGCATAAATACTGCTACTAAAAAAAAAAAAAAGAGATTTTTTTTTACATTCTCTGAAGGAGCTGTGAGGGGTGCACATGACACCAAGATGCATTATGGGAAGAAGAGAATGTGAGGCAGTGTAAAGGCTTCCCAGGCTCTGCTGGGAAGCCTTTGGTCCTGCCATCCATGTTGACGTTACATTAACATGTACCAAAAGTATTCACATCTCGGGGAGGTTTACTCTAGATTCAATATTATTTTTATTTAACCAAGAAGTTGTTAGATGAAACTTTTTGAACTAATCTGAATATTGAACTTAGCTTAATACCCTGTTTGATAACTAGTGTCTGAACTGAAACTCATTTGTTTGTAAAATGCTTTTAGAGACATTTGTTGTTAATTGACGCTGAAGAAATAAAGTGACTTGGATTGAAGTTTGTCTCTGACAGAAACTGAGACAAGCCTATTTTAAAATGTAACAAAATAATGGAATTTAAGTACTGATTAATAAAAAGAGGTTTTTATTATATTTTGATATTGAAAAATATTTCCTCATAAATAACTCCAGCTTATTTATATATTCACTACAAATATCTCAAGGCACCTTATAAAGAAAGTCAATTCAATCCAGTTACAAACAGCTTTCCTTACACACATGTGCACACATACATGTATTTACTCTCATCTTACTCTCCTGTCCAGTAAATATTAATGACTGTTAGCAGTGTGATTTGCTTCTGTCTCTCCTGTGAATGTAAACCACAGACCTGTCGAGCAGCCACACATCCCCTCCAACTTTCCCTGGACATTGGGTAATGTCTGGATTCTTTGCATTGTGGCAGAGCTGGTGGTCTGCTAATGCAATTGTCGCAGTGGTCTGTGATGTTGGGGTCGGTTGAGCCAAAATATGAGCTAATGATGTGAGCGGACCGCAGTTTTCCAACAGAGGCAGGGAGCCGAGCGTCTGCAGCGCTCAGGGAGTCAAAACATGGAATAGGAAACCGAGCCGCTGTCAAAGATTTGCCATCTTATATGGAAGGATAAATGTAGGAGCCATTTATACTTTACTGTGTTTATCGCCACCAGGGGGCGTATATCATTTTGAGTTCTGAGTGTCTGATGGAGGATGGGTTATTTAAGGCCAATCATGATTCTGTTCAGGTCTGGTCAATGGAAAGGGGAAACAGTTTTCTACTGTGCTTGGTTTAGGTGTTGAATATGTGGATTTCAATGTAAAGAGTAAAACAATGGACAATGTTTGAGTAATAAATGACTTTATTATAAGTCAAACAAAAGAACGGCATCCTCAATCTTGACTGAGCGCACGTAAAACGAACGTCTTCCAGAAACAACCACCAGTAGCCTAAAATAGAGGATTTTAGCTGCTACAATAAACATTTTTCAAAAAGCTACACCCTCAAATCCATTTTAACCATGTCCTTGTTGGCTCCATCTCAGATAAGTGTTCAGCTGGGTTAACGGACTGCAGCCTTTACTGTCCAAAGAGCCATTTTGCCCTCAGTCCTGCTTATTCAAAACGGGCTTAGAGCTACAAATCTTGCCTGACTTTTTGAAAAAAGACATCTTATAATTCCTGATAAATATCTACTACATGAAGTATTTTGTAATTTTTAAAGAGCAACCAAATGTTTTAAGATAAAGAAAAACATACAACTTTTCAAAAAGATGGTGGCTACATTCTCTTACATGGGATGTTATTTGCACATATCTGCCTTAAAACAAGAAAACAAATTATTTGCACTGATTGCAAATGGCTTTTTAAGGACTCGGAGGAGTCCAAAGTGTTACAATCAGCTTCGGGTTTGTCAACTTCTCAAAGTTGACAAACTTTGAGAAGTTTGTCAAAGTTGACAAACTTTGACAAACTTACAGTTGCTGGACTGCAATCCAGCAATCCAGTTGCTGGATTACAGTCCAGCAACTGGACTGTAATCCAGTTACAGTAACTGGATTACAGTAACTGGATTACAGTTACTGTAACTGGATTACAGCAACTGTAATCCAGTTACTGTAATCCAGCAACTAGATTACAGTCCAGTTGCTGGACTGTAATCCAACAGTCCAGCAACTGGACTGTTGGATTACCATACATGTACATCTCTTATGACTCGTCTTCCACTTTGACTGATAGGGAAGTTTTCACACAGCTACTGCTACACCTGAAAGGTCAGTAAGACTGGAAGGCTGCTGATGGTGATCCTTATTCAGGTTGTTAAATCTCTAGAATTATTTTCAACTTACAAAAAAGACTACAAAGTCAGAGATGGATGAATATAATAACCCTTCTGGCCAAGGCTTCTTTCCGGTTGTAGTTTTTGTTTCTTCCTAACTCAGCTGCTACATGAGCCAGCAGTTACCAGGGAAAGAGTCATCACAAGGGCCCGATCAGCCAATCAGAAGCTGACCTCAGGAAAAGCATGGTGTATGAGAAAAACGGACTCTTCAGTTCTTCTGTCCGAAGCTATTTCACATTCATGGTTTCCTACAGCTAATTCTAGTTTACGCATTAACCATTACCTATATTTAAAAGTAAGTAGACATTTATTATTTTCAACAATTTCAGAATATCCACATTAGGAAAGAAAAGCTCTGGCAGAATCATAAAAACATTCCTATTTTAAAGACTTGGCACAGCGACTGTGGCTCAGTAGATGGAGTCGCCTTGCGGTTCGAAGGTTGTAGGTGGAACATGCTGATGTTCCCCTGAGCAAGGCACCTAATCATGAGTCATGTACTGATCTGTGCATCAGTGTGTGAATGTGGCTCTAGTATGAAGCCCTTTGAGAGGCCAGTAGGACTAGAAATTCACTACGCAGAACGCAGAGCTGGTGATGCTTTCAGTGCTGATAAAACACAAAGCGTCCAAAATGGTGAGTTGGAACGTCTGCAGACTGAGCGAGGCAGAATGCAGGACATTAACTGGAGCCAGCTGACTCCATTAAAGAGAACAGCGAGTTTATTAGCCGGCATCGGCTCTGATGAAAAGCCCTCACTATAAAAAAAAAATTGACTAGACAATAAAAATTCTTCGGAGTCTGTGATGCAGATCAATTACATGAAAACCGATCTGCAGAGAGCAAATGAACAGAGGTAGTCTGCCAGCAGACTGAGTGTGTCACCTGAATCAAGTGTGTGTTTTAGGGACGGCAGGCAGGTGCTCTGTCCTGAGCCTTTAGGCGCTGCAGTAGGGGATCTGATAAACCAGGTCAGTGGGAAGGTCTGTGACAAATGAAAGGTGATTATTGTTTCAAAAGAATAATAAACTCTTCCTGAGCCTTTCTGTCCCCATCACTTCTTCTTTTCAAAAAACTCACTGGGTAAATTCTGTAAATGGGAGAACAATGTGTACGACATAACATATGGATAATGCACTATGTTCCAATGTGATTTACAGACTCCATTTTTTTAATATGTTAAATTAATAAAACATGAGACATTTTTTTATTAATTTGTCATATTTTACAAACATGACAAACCCACATTTGTCATGTTTGTAAGAAGCAAAACAAAACCAAACCACCAGAACAAAACTTTGCGGTTTCACGGTGGATTTTAAGGAAGATGACTGGATGAAGGTTCTCATCTGTTTGCAGACTCTGATCACATCCATCTTTTTGTTCTAACACTGAGAAAGCAGCTGTCTGCTTGTTGGGGTGGGACTGTGTTGTGTCTCCAGAACCTTGCAGTGTGTGTGTGTGTGTGTGTGTGTGTCATGTAAACTAAGAGACCACCCAGGTGAGATATTTTAACCTTTTATTTTCTCCTCAGGTCATGCATGGGGTCATCACCACTATTCTGGTCTCTGCAGACAAAGAGCCAAAGAACTTAGCTTGACTCTTTCACCAGAGGTGTGTGTGGGGGTGTGTGTGGGTGTGTGAAGAACTTAGCTTGACTAAGACAAGTCTTTTCTTTCCTTCTGGCTAAAATAGGTATTTGGAATCAAGTGAGTGAAAGTGACGATTAATTATGTACTGTTGCATTGTTTTCATTTTTTCCCCTTTTTTTGGCTGCATATTGTTCCTGATCTCCAGAAGAGAGACGGCTCCTTGGGATCCCAGGGATTCTTCCAAGGTTATCTGGTCTTTCTGAGTTTGCATTCTTGACAAAAGGTCAAGGTCGTTTCCAGTGAATGTTGCACTCCACCATGGCTGTCCCTGGTCCAGTCCGGTCCGATCCGGTCTGTCCAGATCCTTATGGACAGGATCTGGACGTGTAGTCACGAAGAGAAGAGTTCTCTGGTTTGGGAACTTCATGGTCTCATCGTTGCTTCTTGCAGATGATGCTGTTAGGTTGGCATGTTTAAGTCACGATCTTCAGTGTATTGCAGACAAGTGTGAAGCTGTTGGGATGAGAGACTCTAAGACTGAAGCTCTTGACTGGACAAAGGTTTCTCCCTCCAGCTGCAGGTCAGTTCCAGTGTCTGTGGTCACAGATACAAGAAACCCCAGAAAAACCATTTATTAGCCATCACTGGAGGCCATGCTAACTAGCCTTAGCATTCACAAGAGCACAGCATGTGAGCGGTGATCAAATGAGAACGATTGACAGTGCTAAAGCCCGCCTCCCGGCTCTGATTGGTTGTTTCCAGTTAGCACTGGGAGAGCGATTTTTCTTTTATCTCTCATACCATAGGGTCACAATATAGTGACAGTTTCAACAAATTTGTAAAATAATATTTTTTCAAAATACTGCAGCTTTAAACAACTAATTATTTCAGGTAAGCAAAGTGTTATTTAGTAATATCTTCTTTTAAATAGAACACACCATGTCCTACATGAGAGCTTAACAGATTTGGTATAATTGTTTTTTTTGGCTTTTTAGACAATAAAATTATTTTCTTCCAGCTTCTGACATCAAGGTAAAAAGCAAAACTTATGAACTTCTCACCGTCCGTTGTTGACATTTCACTTCTTTCTTCCCACTGGGACTCGTTTTTCCTTCCTGGCCTCACACCCCTTGCTGTCTGATCTAATATTGCCACAGCTCAATCCCTCCACTTTCCACTGTGTCCATATGTTGTAGATGGAAAACAGCTGGTTGTCTCCTGAATTTCCCATCATCCCTTTGCTTTTGGAAGACTCGCCCCGGTTTTCACTCTTTTTTCGTCTGGACGGAAACAATGACAAATTGCAAACAGATCTATCCATATTCAGCTCTTTTGATCAATGGCTTTCTGCTTAATTTATGATACTACACACACTCATACACACGCACACAGTCGTACACACACCCCCACACACATATGCACGCACACACCCCCCACAATAGACATACAGTTTTTGGAAAATTAGGCCTGTCCAGACTGTGCCTCCCTTCCAGAGGACTTTCTCCAGCTCATATTGTTTGTAGCAGCTTACATAATCAAAGCAATATTGCAAAATAATTTTATCACCACCATTCTATGTCTCTTGAGGATTTGTTGTATAATTTGAAGAAATGCTTAGCTAAGTGCTGCAAAATGACAGACCAAGATGCCATGCGCCTTATATTCTGACAGTCATTGTAGGAACCAACATTTTTTCCCGATTTCTTTAGCAATCTGAGCCAGACTAACTGTTCTGGTTGGTGACATGAGGAATCTGCCACAAGAGCTGTGGATTTTGGAGACGTATATTGAAACCCTAAGTTGGGCCAACATCATGAAACACATCTGTAGCAGCAATTTTCATGAGCTTAAGTTATGAAAACAATATTTTTTGCCATTGAGATAATGACTGAAACTTTTGTTTTTTTGTTTTCTGCTGTGGAAACTGAGAACTCACCATTGAATATTTGTTGGAATGATGTTCTAATTTTCCATCATTGACTCTCTTGGAAGCTGCAGAGTTTGGGTCATAGTTTGACTAAGGACTATTCTTGCTTTAGGATGTCTGTCCTTCCTTTTTGCAACTCAACTTATGAAAAGAATACATAAGTTGCATAGACAAAAGTTGTGCGTATGCAACACTACCCATCAATATGCTCTGGAGGTGTTGGATAATGGACCATGTTGGCACTCTGCAGCCCCCCCTAGGCTTACCTGGATGTAGCCTGGTAAAAACCAGCCTCTTGTTCTACACTTTGCTTCATCGGGTCTGGACCCTCTGCTGTTAAGAAACAATGACTTCCTGGAGGTGTGAACTCTGATAAAGTTTTAAATTTTGCCCAATCTCTAATGTTTTTCTGTGACGTATGTAATGCACGAGTTCAATGCTAAGAAGTTCACCAGAATTTTCCTGGCTGTAAACAACCATCCTGTACTACAAAGAGAGAAGAGCTGAGCAGAATGTGGCACCTGTTGATGTTAATTCAACATTTGGAAGTGTGACCAACACGGACTGAATGGCTTCCTTCACTTCCTTTATTGTCATTGCTAAAACAGCAGTCAGACTATTCTAGAACTGTGCAGAAAATCAACTTCATTGTTCACAACTTCTACTTCTGTTTGCTGCTCAGAGTTTCTAGCAGAGACATTTTACTTTCTTTGTTAAAGCAACAAACTCAGTGCTGAAATCATCTGATTTTCTAACCATTGATCCATCTGGTCTGACTGTCTTTGACTCTAACGCATGACAATGACCTGTTTCTGACTTTTGAAAACAGGTGGTTGCTTCATGTTTTCAGTGATTTCTTAACAAATAACTTGACAAATCTCAGCAATAGAAACACACATATGACCAAATGTTCTTTCCGGTTTAACATTTCCACCCAGCCAACAACTTAGACCTGTTTACCTTCTTCCCAGACCCTTTGGTCAGGCATCCTCACAGCACATCCTCTGTCTAACATCTGGTTTGGCGAGACATTTAATTTCACTGTTACGTCAGGAACACGCGCAGACTTCCAGTAGAGGCCATTAGAAACACGATGCTGGACAAGTCTGGGGCGGCCAGACAAAGGAGCCCTTTCAGCGTTGCATCAGAACTTTGCACCTCAGTCTGGAGTATAACAGCAGCGCTAAAACAACACCGAGGTGCAGAATACTCAGAGACATTCTGCATCTCTCCTGGCTGAATGCTCATGTCGATAAATGTTTATCGAAATTTAAAGCTGCAGTTTTCCATTTTACTCATTAGGCTGCTTCTTTGCGGCAGCTTAAATGCCTAAGATCCGGACTGCGTCTCACAATGGAGAGAGAAAAAGAGGGAGAGAGAGAGAAACATTCAGCTTCAAACCTTCTGCTAGAAACATATGCATAGTGGTCTCTGGACCACCTGGATTCAAAAGAGACAAAATAGTTTTCATGGTGGTCATCACTATGATTTGATAGTACTAGTTCGCTCATTCTCATGAGCGAACATTTACAATGTTGCAAAAAAAAAAAAAAAAGGAAGAAATGTGAATTAGCCATGTTTCCATCTACCGGTTTGGAGTGAATCTACCAGGCTATGCAAAGCGGGATTTCATCAGTTGTTGACATTACACATGGCTGTAATAAACAGGAAGTAGAGGTTGCCAATTAGCATGGACAGCATAAAAACCTGGAGAGTCCCCTCTGAGCTGGAGGTTTGGGTTTAGACATTTCTTCAGAGTTTCCTGCCTCTGGTAAGGCACAGACCCACCGGTGGACGGGGAAGTTCCTTCACTCCCATCCCAGCCTAGACTGGCTCTCACCAGCCGCTCCATGCTGACAGTCCTCTTCTCCAGGCTGGAGGTTTGGGTTGGGAAGCTTTGCTTCAGAAAATTTGTTTTCATCTCCCCTTTTGTGCTTTAACTATTCTCCGGACAAGTCAAAACCCACCTCGACATTTTTTTACAAAACTGAGAAATATTGATCATGAATTTCGCATCAACTTTTTCTAATGTGACACCTCAGAATGCACATGAAAGCATGTTGATGGAGAAACTGGGCCAGATGTTTACCTCTCACCAAGCTGAGGGGATAATACTGAGAAGATTGTGCATTGGAGTTACAGAAAGGATTATCATTGTGTCCCCAGAGCCTTCATAAGGTAGTTAATGGATTGGGTTGTTTTCATGGGCTTTCTGGTCCCTATATACAAAGTTTAGTTGGACACTGTTCATGTCTATTCATGAATAACACTGTGTCTGACTTTACAAATTCTGTTCTCCAAGCCATGACCTTCAGAGTGCATAAGGGCAGCAGTTAAAAACCTAGTGTGAAGTAGCCATGGTGAGAGTCGTCTAATTTAATATGAAGCCATGGTTCTGAACTGAAAAACGGAGGTTTGCCTCATGTGTGCCTCAAGTGGAGGAAATAGACAGACTGGGACCAGGCCTCCAGTAACAAGACCAGTGGTCTGATTGATTACTTCCAATGCAGTTCAATAAGCCAAACAGCAAAGGTAACAAAACCACAGGAACTTGACAGCTGTGTGGTTTTCCAGTCTGGCTCTGCAAACAGGAAAAATATACCATAGGTTTTTGGTATTTCTTCAAACCTATTATAGTCCTACAGAGCTGACTTGATACAAAGATGGACTATAGACATAGATAAGATTTTGTATTAATATACTTAATATATATACTTAAGTCCAGGAAAAAAGCTCTAAGTATTTTAAGTTGATCATGCAGGTTGTAAAAAGAATAATGTAAAATTCAACATCAACTTCTTCTAATGTTAATTCAATCTGGATAGACTCACACAGAGAAAAAATAGCAGTTAGACGATTTTAATGGTATAAGAGTTCTTTGGCGCTCGAACCCGGCAGAAGACTAGTGAGCTGAGGATCACCGAGGGCAGGTGATTGGATCAGGCGAAGCTCAGGGTAGTCTTCCCGCGGGTCCGAATACTGGTGATGGAGTGAAGCCTTGGATGAAGGATCCGAGAGGGAACCAGAAAGGAGTCCGTCGGGCCAAAGGTGGAGATGGGAGGAGGCGGGTCAAAGCGCAGCTGACGAGCCGGACGACCCAAGGAAACTAGACCTCTTGAAGGGACCAGAGAACGATGATTGGCTGCAGCGGGGGCGTGGTGAGTGAGTGTTGCGGATCAGCTGTGTGATGTCTGCCAGGTTGAATTTTCGCCTAGGCTCCATTTAAATAATGATTCCCATTATCAAATTATTGCTGGTGTGATTGGAAAAAGCAAAGAGAACAAACAAACATCAGAACTTCTGAATGTTCAGTGAGCGCCGGTTGAGTCATAATGCAGACAGAACAGAGCAGCTCCATAAACCAGCCAGATGCCCACTGCAAGATTTCTGTCTAACACGATAAACTTAGGAGTCCAGGGGCCAGGAAGAGCTTTACAGAAAGCTTCAAAAATACATGGAAAAAGATATTGTCCTCAACTAGCACAGCCTTCACTCTGCAAGACTCCACTCCTGAAGGAGATGTAAAATATGTGGACTGCCTGTTTATACAATTTAAAGATCCTTTAAACCTCCTTCAGTTTTCAGGTTGCTAGTTCAGGAAAATCAGTAGACTGATTCTTAGACAAGAGTCTCATGGGTGTGTGTGTGATATAGTACTGCACTAGCCTGGTAAAGCCGGCACTAGTTCTACGCTTTGCTTCGTTCAGAGGATCTGGACCCTCTGCTGTTGAGAAATGATTACTTCCTGGAGGAGTGGCCTCTGTTAAAGTTTGAAATAATTGGATCTATTTTTACCTAATCGCTAAAATTTAGTTGTGACATGTGTAATGCGCTAGCTCGATTGTGAAGGAAACTAAGCCATGAAGCTTATTACCAACCTCTCTGGAAGATTCCCTGAAGTAACAATGCATGTAGAAGGAAAAGGCATAAATAAATAAAATGTATTTATTTATGCCTTTTTTTTTATTGTTTCAATTTTGGTCTTCCATCCCCCACTGTGAAAGAAGAAGTGCAAACCCCAGCAAGAACTTTGCCAGCAATAACAGGTTCTATACATTCCTCCTGCTCCGTCTTTAATTGCTCAATAATTGGAAACGGCCAAAAAGGACTGAATGGCTGAACCACAGAAACTCCTCCTCTGGTTCGCTCTCAGATCACTTTGAGATATATTACCCAGTGGAACTGCCAGACTACTACGCACATTCAAAATGAGGGCAATTAAATAACCCATGATCCAGCACCGAGGGGGTGTGCGTGTGTGGGTGTGGGGGTGTGTGTGTGTGTCCGTGTATGTTCATGGTTTCATGGCAAAGGAAATTAACAGGCAGTCAAACTAGGCTGTGTCAGGGTTTTTAGCTCAGGCTGTGTTTAGACAGGGTGTGCTGTGGAGGAAGAACAACACAGAGGAGTGAAATGAAGCTGAAATCAGCAGAAGTGGGGGCTTACTGTGTCTCACACTAACAACCACAAATCTACAAATGTTTACAGCAGAGATCATAGCTGCCTCATCATGAGCCGTCTGTCTGCCTCTCAGGTTAACAGATTTTTCTCCAGCTACGATTCAGGTCAGTCCAACACTTTCCCAAACACTTCGACAAGAGAAGAGACACACATACACACACGCACCTGCGCACCCCCACACGCATAGGAACTTAACCACTGAGAGTAACCAGAGGCCTTGCTGCCAGCCATTGTTAGGTTGCCAATCAACCAATCAACACTCAGCTAGCTGTCAGTGCAGCATGACATTACATCTGTGCTCGCTGCTTAAGGACTTATATGGAGTAATGATCCAGCACTGTTACACCCATATACGTTGCCAACGGAAACTCAGAACTGAGTGGGCAAGTTGATGTAAGTAGGTGATGGGAGTGGGTGGGGGGGATTAAGAGAGTCTCTAGAGCTTCAGCCGCATATTTCTACATGAAAAAAAATCTCTGCACAAACCCAGCAGTTCAGTGAAGGCCTCAGAGGTTTGATACAGAACAAAGAGCAGGGAACCCAGCATGATGCTGTAGAGAGGTACTAAATTAGTCCCTGACAGAGCTTTTCTGATCAGATGAACATAAAAAATGATGGCACAGCTGCAGCCATCCACCCAGCTAGCAGGTTGGCTGAGAAAAGCATTAATCAGAGGTGGAAAAAATCACCATGGTGCCTCTGGAGGAGCTGCAGTCCAGATCAGAGAATCTCTTTACGCTCGCTACAAATCTATGGCCAGCAAAAAGAAGCTGTTATTAAAGGAAAGTTGTGAAAAGTTCAGTTTGCATTTTGCAACAAACCACAAAGCAAACATGGAGAATGAGGGGTTTTGTTCACATGATACCAAAATTGTTCCTTTTTAAAAAATAAATATGTATGGTTGAAAACTAACACTTACAAATCACCCTGAAGTTCCCAGGATAATAATTGGTGGTGGCAGCATTATGCTATGGGATGCTTTGAAAAACTGGTCAGGTCTGTTGGCAATATAGAATCTGGAAAAAGACGGTTAGAAGTTGTAAGACTGGGATGGAGGTTCATCTAATCACACACCCAGAGCTACAACCTCATTAAAGTATGTGTTAGAAAGGCCTAGTCAAAGTCCAAACCAAAATCCAGTTGAGAATCTCTGGAAAGCTGTAAGAATTGTTGCTTTAAAAAAAAAAAAAATGCTATGCAAAAAGGAATGAGTGAAAATATCAGGAGAAAAAAAAACAACTAGTTTTTCTCCAGAGGGAAAAACTATTAGAGCAAATGAACTGCTCATGTGTAGTTATTATTTCAGTGAAAGGTTGTTCTACAAAGTGTTGAATCAGCAAGGCTAAATATAAATACCCACCATACTAATCAGATAATTTGCATAAAATAATTGAAACCCAAGCACCATCTTTTTCTCATTAAACTGGTAGTATTATGAAAAATAATTTTTTTAGCTTTACATGACATTATAATGTTATTCCCTCATTAAAAACACACCTGTAGTGTTGACTTGATTCTCATACATGTTTGATAAATCCTTTAATTTCAAAAATACCTGGGTGGACCTAATGCCACATTTGAGGCGCAGCTCCTCCTCAGAGCTCCTGTTTCCAAGCTTCCACCTCTTCCACTCAGCTCCTTCAGACTAGCCAGCAGTAATTAGCAAAAACCTGGTGGAGCGGCGCATCTGTTGAGCTCATTATAGAACCTACTTCTCATTTCAACGCCGGTAAAATGTTGTTAAAGGGTTCATAGAGGAGCCATGACTTTCTGAAGGCAGAGTTTCAGAAAGAGTAGGAGTTTTTAAAGAGACAGAGGCCCAATTTTAAGGTGTTAAATATTGAAGTCAAATATATTCTAAGTCATATTTGGTATATGTAGCATTTCTTTAGCAACTAAAGGTAATATAGTTACTTGATTGAGATATAAAGTGGCACAATGTGTCCAGCACATCAAAACTTAATGAATTGCAGAGGAGTTTGTGGCAAAATGGGAAAATTCTCAATAAATCAGAATGTTTTCACAAAGCCCAGATTTTTATTGATTGGACAATTTTGACACTGTGAAAATTTAATATATTGTGATTGCTCTGCAACCAGGTTGCAGGTTGTAACTTGTTGCATCACAAATTGATCAGTAAAGAGTAACCTAAAGCAGAAAGTGCTCAAATGACAATTATGGGAAATTTGAAAGAAACAAAGAAAGTTATGACAATTCCATGGGCCCCTGACCGACAGGGGGCGGGCCCTCCACAACTAATTTATTTTATTTTACTTTTTTCATAGAAATAAAAAAAACATTTTGGGGCCCTGTCAATTACAAAATTAATCATATTGTGTTTTCTAATATGGTTTTTAGCAGTAAAAATCAAATGTTCCCCCTCCCAGACCAAAAAGCAGACATCCATATTTGCACTGAACCCCCAAAAGGTGGCTGCTCCCTCCCTCCCTTTGCTCTGTGCTATGCTATTTAATTTTTTGCTATGGGGCCCAAGATTCCTGGCGGCACCCCTGTGTGTAGGTGTTGGGGGGTGCTTGTGTGAGTGTGTCCATCAGTAGTGGGGCTGAGAAAGATCACAAACTTCCTGCAGTCAACCAGAAAAAATCACACTGCGACTTTAGGGAGCATCCTAAGAGCAGATCAATAAAACCTTTTCCCCTTTAAAACACAAGAGAAACAAGAAGAGATAAACCTACATCCTCCAGACAGCCACTTGTCAGATGACCAGCTCTGCTGGTCCTTACCAGCAGAGCTGCAGTGAAGGGGCTTTGCTGTTCCTCAAAGAGACAAAATTCAGTTTCAATAAAAGCTTCTCACAACTGGAATAAAACCCCAGAGAGGGTCTTTTAAATAATTTTCTATTAACTTTAAAGAGTGGCTCTTAGATCATCAAAAATATAAAGGCACTGATCATGCGATTCTTATTTTTATTTTTAATGTATTGTTTGTATAGCGGGGAACATCTTTGCTTTATGGATTTTTATTCTTTTTATTTGTGTAGCTTGATATGCTCCTTTTAGATAAAAAATGCCTTTTGTTATTCTCTTTTTTAGAAGTTTGTCAAGTCGTCTTGACAAACTTCTTTGTCAAGACATAGAAGTTTGTTGCACTGAAATATATTGTGTTTATATTTATTCTACCTTCAGGGAAACAGTTTTTTTTTTTGACATTAGCAGAATATCAACAAAGATTTGCGTACATTTGTAATGGAAAGGCAGTTTCCATTCTGTCTTGTATAAACTCTGTTGGTACATCAACAATAAAAGTGCATTTGGATGAGGTCCAGCTATACCCTCGACTGAGAAAATGAAAGTCAAGCACAGACTGCACAATGACCATTCAATACTAATGTTGTGAATTAAGTGTAAAGGTTTGGTATTTTGAAAAGACAAAGCCCATCCCATCAGGCAGCCAGATGTGGGCTGTAGAGGAAATCAGATCCCAGGTGTGACGGTTAGATCAAACACAGCAAACTAATGACCTCACAACGAAGAGAGAAGGAGACAGAGGGCGCCTCGCCAGATTACATATTTGTGTCTTAAGTGCAGATTTGAGAATTCACCATTCCTTCTGACTTTACTTAACCCTCCTGTTATGTTCCGGGTCAAATTGACCCGTTTTAAAGTTTAAAATTTTTAAAAAAATAGTTGGAAGCATTTTTTCTGTATGAAACTTTTTCTATTTGTCTTAATAGGTGCACTCTACATATAAAATGAAAATGGTTTATTTTACACATTTCCAGCCCCCCCAGTATCTACTTGTTACATAGATACTGTTCGAATCAATTTGACCCGGCAGTCAATTTGAAGGGTAAAAAGGTAAGAAAAATGTCCAATTCCATATGTTTCCTTGCACCTATGAGACATATTTCACCCCACACACACACACAGTACATGCACACGCACACACACCCCAACACACTTTCTCACTATTCTCTTTACTTCACTAGGAAACTGCGAGAAAGCAGGTGTTCATACAACTTTTGACGGGAACCTTTTCTGTTCCCGTGGACAAACTCCACCCACACTGAGTG
>CAEFZY010066691.1:0-14565 GCA_903066815.1 Brachyrhaphis roseni
GGTGAGAATATTCAATATACCTTTTAATATAATAGAATGAACTGTATGAAACACTAAAATAATAATTTTCCTCAACAGTCTGCCTTCAGGACAGTAAAAACCCTTCGCTGTTCCCTCGTTAACACGGAGATAAGACAGCGCCATCAGCCATCTGCTTACAACAGCATCAGTAAAGTTTGGTTATCTGTCTGCATCAGTAGGTGTAGTTTTAAATTAGATTAAAATGTAGACTTTTTCATGTGCATGAAGATGATTTTAATATGAGAATTTATGGAAATCAATTGTTTCGCTAGTTATGTGTATTACCTGGTAAGTTGATGTTAGGGTTCATTTTCATTATTATGTCAGACACCTTGTATGTTACTGCAAGAAAAAAGACAGGAATGTGTAAAATGTACCACATAATCTGATGAAATATGTTAATTGGTGAGGTCTCATTCAAGCAAGTGTGGATTAGGTTAGATGCAGCACAAAAAGAGGAACAAGAAGAAATACCTCAGAAAATATTCTTTCCTTCAGAGAAGTGCCTGTTTTATGTCTTTCTGCTGGTTGTTGCCAGTGAAGAACAACTGAAGAGGGAATCTGTATGCATTCAAACAATAACAAACCATCCACTTTGGCATGTGTGGATTGGGATTAAACCAAAAGGCCTTACCTTGAGTTTAAATGGTGAAGGAAAATAAACTGCCTCGGGTAAACAAGGTTCTGGCATCCCGCTCTCATGCTTCAAATGCTGCAGGATGCATAATCTGATCTCCGGCAAAACCAGACAGAACACTGATTTGTTATTTTTTTGTGTTTTTGGACAGGTCAAAATATTCAGTTTCAATAAAACTTCTGGTGTTTACGCTTTGGTTTCCTGACTTCCTGTGGACATTATTGCTTTTAGAGTCTGACCATATGAGTTCAGATTTCTCTGGCCTCATCCCACAGTCCAAAAACATGCATGTTAGGTTAAATAGTTTTTCTAAACTCCCCTTAGGAGCGATCGTGTTGTCCTGTGTGTCTCTGTATCCATGTGAGGGACTTGCAACCTGTTGAGTCCCTCCACAGCTCTGCATCGATAAGCAGGTATAGACGCTGTGAACGACTTTCAGCTGATACTGCTCTAACCTTTTTTTCCTTTTTTACCTAATTTCTGTCCATTGATCTTTTGTCATCCACTCCCACACATCAGGTAATTCTTGGTACTTTCTCAGATAATCGTTTCTCATTGTTTATTTGTTCCCTTTTTTATTCCTCTCCAGGGTGTTTTTTGTTTTCTTGGTAGTCGTCTGTCTTTGGACTCGGTGTGTGGGTGTTTTTTTTTTTTTCTTTATGCTGTTCTTCTTAAAAGAAAAGTCTACTCTTTTTTTAAAGTTTATTCAAATTCCTGTGACATGCCATGGTAAAAAATGCAACAAGAATGCAATATCAATGTTTTTCTGGTTTGTCTTTGTAGCTGATTCCAGCAGGTTCTTGTGCTAGATGCGTTTCTTAAACATTGACTGAGATGTGTTGAGTTACTATGCTAATGCGTGTTTGCAAAGTAATGATGTCCAACTAAATTGAAGCCTTATTACACAAGAACATGGATTACATGCAATACAATTGCGCACAAAGAGAAAGGAAGATGAATGTAATACCAAATCTGTGTGTGTTACCAGGAGGCAGAGCCAAGATCCCAGAGATGGCCAGAAAGTTAATTGTACCATTGTCTGGTACAGAAATAGGAAAACAGCTTAGCATCCCCAGGGAATCAATGCATCTGTACCAAAAACAGAGGACTATTGTGAGTCCAGGCCAATAAAAAGGCAGACTGGGGTCCAGTAAATCCCAAAGGAAGGTACGTTTCTGCAAGTTCCCAGTTCTTGCCTCAAGATATGCAGACATGTGAGTGATATTAAAAGGTTATCCAATTTAACAGGAAACACAATTATACGTATCTAAGAACGCGTGCGACTTGAGATTTTTACAGTCAGATCTTCTCTATGACACTGACAGAGTAACAGGCAATTGCATAGTTATTTCATAGCCTGTAACATTTGAAAATGTCAAGCCAGTCGTCATCAAGAACAGAGCCGGAATCTGGCAAATTTCAATATACAGTCATGTTCAATAGAGGATTATTAATAAAAGCTGTCTGTTATTTCAGTAACAGACAGCTTTTTTAAGCATGCAGTTTTGCTTTATGATTATTTTCTGCTTAAAGCTTATGGAAACACAAAGATTTAAGATTAGAATATTACACCAGACCAAAAAGAAATAACATTTTTAAAACAGAAACATGGACTAGGTTTCATACTTGTTTGTGACTTTTTTTTTTTTAAATGTTCTTGTAATTTGAGAAACCTGATCAGAATCCATATTCTAATTTATTAAACACGACTAAATGTGACAGCTACATAACTAATATGTTTAATGGTGATGATGACATATTTCCAGTAATTTCTATCTTATGATATAGACTGTATGTAAGGTTTATCACGAACATACCTAGCAGCAGAGTGCAGCAAATATTTGTATCCTTCTGCTGCTATGGCTAAACGATGAGAACAGAAGCATGCACCGATATAAAAAAAAGTTTCACAAAACTCTTTAATAAAACAAACCAAAAAATTTATCTACAAACATTAAACCATATCTTTGTAGATACGGTTTAATTCCCAAAATTATTATAAGGCTTTAAATAAAAAGCTGGATGGATGGAGATACTTATGTTTTAATTCTCTCTCTTTTTTTTTTTTATTATTATTAACATTTAATATGTTAACACTGATGCCCTCCCACCACATATGACGCCACTGTAAAACCAGACATGCCAGCTGCAGGCTTTAAATTCACTTCCTGTGGTTTGAATTTTCTGATGTAGCAGCAAAATCAATCTTTCACTGTCATCTGCAGCCCACAGCTGCTAAAAGCATTCATTTCTATGTCCCTGCAGACACAGATGGTTTTTTTTAAGTAATAACAACGCTTTTCAGAGAAAATAAATTTTATTCTGAGAAAAAAAACAACAAAATTGAACAGTGACTCACAAACCACTAGAAACTAGTTCATCTGAAAAAGATTCTCAACACACATCAGACTGTAAAACAATTTTACTATTCGACCTCGGTGGTTCAAATGTAGCGGAAAATGCTACAATAAAAGACGTTTACAGAGGTGTCAACAAAGATGGCCGCCACAATGTGTCTCGTGACTTTTATCTAGCAGCCCAAATCAAATTTAAAAAAGATAAGTTAGATCATCATCAAGAATTGATTTTATTTCAGTAATTCAGTCAAAAAAAGTGGAACTCCTATATCATATGACTCCTCTTTTCTATCACCCTTTTTCCTTCCACTCAACTTTCCATCCACCGAATTGGATACAGCTCCAATAGTGGTAGTGATTTTTTGTGACTTTTCCGAGAATATCTGCTGGATAATTATCAGTCATCCTCATGATTGTGTAGGGTTTTTTTTTCTCTCTGTTGTTGTGTTTATTTGTCGCAATGTTTGGATATTCACATTCTAGTTGTCCAATAAACTTAATTTTGTGTTCACTTGCTTTGTAATTGACAAGAATTAAATAAGTAAAGGTGAAATAAATAAAAACGTTAACAGGAGAAGTAGCTGCATTGCTCTACTTTCTGTTTTCAAGGACAGTTTCAGCTGCTTCATGAATTCCTATGTTCCATTTGTTTTCAGTTTAATGGAAGAAAATGCGTGACGGCGTCTTGTGATGGAACAATACTATTTACATGTGCCAATCTTTGGAAACTAATGTGTGTAAAAATGCTTCAAATGGTGATTTATGAAAACACAACCAGAATCACTGAGGAGTCTTCAGTCCCACATCATTTCTTTTTAGTCCTGACCGACATTTCCATTCCAGATACAGCTGGATTTACAGCTAAAGCAAAAAATATTCCTTTCAAATTTTTTATTTCTTTTCTTCGTAGATGAGGTTGGGTTCAGATATGGTTATTAAACCGTAGCCAAATTATTTAACAAATGTGTACATTTGGTTTTAGGAATTAAACAGTAAGGCAGGAAAAGATCTGGTTTCAGAGATGTTCATTTCTTTTAGGAATTATTGCAAAAATGTTTCTGAAAATATTCCTCAATCAATGGCACAATCGTTACTAATAAAACAAGAGATTTTCTGCACTCTAAGTGGGTTTGTGGCCTTATGTAGAGATGACTAATCCTGAGTAAAATCTAACCTAGCAGTTAGTTGAAAATGCCCGCAGCAGAGCCACAGCCACAGACACCAAACTGTTGGTATTTGCAGCCATCTTTGTACTGAAGTTCCTGGGAAAGGTCAATATTACATGGCCACAGGGCAATGAGGGCCTCTTTGCTGTATTTATTTGCAGGCCACCGTCTTCATTTAACATCGCTGTCTGAAGCCTGGTCCGGTTTGTTAAACACCAGAGCATATTCATGTAATTTGAAGTCGTTGCATTGATCCCCGCAGGGAGCTTCTCCTTTCACATGCAAGAGTCGGCCGTAAAGCAGCACCTCTACTGCCGTAAAGTAAGCCTGTGGGGTCAGACAGCCATTTAAGTGCAAACCTTTTTGCTGTGCGGGTTCTAATGTTACTTACTAGCGCTATTGCTCCTTGTTCAAAAAGCCTTGTCTTAAAAGCACAACTTAGTCTCACAGTCCTCAACTAAGACAGCGTGAAGAACAATTTTACAGACCAGGAGAGATTTGGTGTTGCCTCTTCCTTCAGAATCGAGTTTCCGAGCTTCCTCTCTTCAGCGTGCTGCTATTAGACTCGTCCTGCTCGAAGCTCAGATTATTGTGCGACCTGGATATCATGAGCAGCTTCTCTCGCTTGCTGTAGTCGCGTCTGTCCGTCGGGGACGCCGACGCGTCCGAGAGCCGCTCCGCTTGCTCCTCCCTGTCCTCCAGGCGCGTGTATCCCTTGCTGCTGCCTCGGTTCCCGCTGTGACTGCGGCTGCTGTTGCTGCGGTCGAGCCGCGGCCAGCTGGGGTGCTTCCGCTGTTCCGAGCGCACGCTCAGCATGCTGGGCCCGCGCTCCAGGTCCAGGGATTTGGAGTGGCTGTGGCTGTCCAGCATGTGCAGAGAGGAGTTGGAGCCGAAGTCGCTCCTCGCCGCTCCCGGCGAGAGCCAGCAGCCTGAGGTAGAGGAGGGAGCCGGGGAGAGGCTGCACGAGGAGAAGGAAGAGCAGCGGGAGGAGGAGGACGCCGAGTTGCTGCGTTGCAAGCCCGGTGGCTTGGAGGCCTTGGCGACAGATGCTACTGGCACCACCAGAGACTCCATGGAGCATAGAGGCGCTGGCCTCTCACCCTCCCTCCTCTCGCCTCCTCTGTCCTCTTCTGTAATTGCCTCCATTTCCGGCTCATCAATTACGCAGTTGTTTAGCTTAATGACAGGGAGAGTAAAGGCAGAGATGGAGGAGGAGACAATAGACCCCGCATGGTGTCCTCCCTTCTCCCCATCCCCGTCCACTGACCACTGGTGTCGCATCGAGTCGGACTGCGACAACCCAAGCCCGGCGCCGTAAAAGGCCCCGTCTTTGTACAAGGGCGCCAGCAGTCCCGCGAAGCTACAATCCAACCTGGCCTGCGCTCTGTGTCTGTGGAACTCTTCGTCCCCGAGCAGCACCTCCTCCTCCTCCGTGGACCCAACTCTGCTTCCGGATCGAGACGAGAAGCCCAGGAGGGAGTTTGTGGCCAGGCGTGCTGCTGCGTCCGCCCCAAAACTTCGAAGATCACCCACGTCTCGAGCGCACACGCTGCCGCGGGGATGGTACTGTTTCTGTTCCCTCTGCCGGAGGCGATGGATGTCGATGACCGTGGCGTACATGTCCCTCATGTGGATTATCTAAATGCAGAGGACAGCTGGGTTAGCTGGAGTCACCTGCAGTCGTTTGCCACATTTAGGCCTCGTCCACATAATAGCTGGATCTCTTGAGAAACCGAATCGATTTTTTACGTGATTTGGCACGTGAACTCCATTTAACATGACTTAAAACGCTTATTTAAAACTCTGACCAACGTGGAGATTTGAGAACTCTCGTCATTCGCGTTTGCAATGGAAATTGGAGATTCAGAGGTCGATGCATTTCAATCCCTTTTGTGCAATAGCTGCTCCAAAATGTTGAGCTGCAAAGGAGGAAGACCACTTAGAGGTCACTTAGAGGTCAGCTGTTTTCCAGGAGATGTCCCTCCCAATGTGCGGGCACAATGCAGCTCAACGTCCACATTTGCTTTGACATGATTCCCAATTAACATTATCTCGTGTTTTATTAACTTTATATTCTAACACGGTATTTAAAAGTAGTTCAACATAGTCTCTGCCTGTCCACCCAAATTAACCTCCTGGCGCCATATTTTGTGTGGTTGTCTTTTGAAGGATTGTGATTGGTTGACATACGTTGTAGCTTTACGCTACACTGCCCCCTATGGGTTTGACATGTTTAAAACAACGCTCAGAACACTTTTCGTAACCCGATCCCATGTGTACAGTATTATTTTTTCAAACGATGAGGAGACGGAGACTCGTTTCTATAAAGACTCGGCTACATGTGTACGAGGCCTCAACGACAGTAGATAACTCAGCACATTTGGATAACTAGGAAAGGCAGATGCTGAGAGGAGGGGTTTAATCAAATCAAGGAGGGGAAGAAAAGACCAGATGAACCGAGAAAATGTCATCAAAAGCAAATTGCAGACATAAAAGTGAAAGCAGGTCCAAAGAAATCAAATCTGGGTGTTAGTGGGGTGTGCGGAACAGGCTGAGAGCAGAGTACATGCTTTTCACTTTATAAAGAGACAGAAATAAGAGAAATGTGAATATGGGACTGGCAAGGAATAATTTAAATCATTACTTATCCACAAAGTAAAATCCACTTGCAAGCGTTATTTAACTTATCTGATCCAAATGGGAAATTGATATATGATCTGAGAAAATTTCATCCCTACCTTAGTCTCCCTGTCTCTGTTTTCATGAAGTATTGCATTAGCGCAGATGAAGATAAAAATCCCAATGCCCATGGTGAAGGGCCCGAGCATCTTCATCCTCTCAGAGTGAAGATGTTGTTCCAGAAACCGCATCAGAGCGCCGCTCGTCTGCTTTGAAGGCGAGTCTAAAATCAGAGCACAGAGAAAAACGAGTAAAAAGAGTTTGAAGAAATCCGGCTTGGAGCAGCTTTGTGAACTCACCCAGATCTAATGTTACCTTGAACATCATGGCTTGCGTTGGTCACTTCGTTTCCTCCTCCTGTCGGTACGGCTTTATTGTGCGGCCAGTAACCTAGGGTGGCCATACCAATCCCTACTGCCAAGATGATAAGTCCCAGGAAGAGAAAAAAGCCAGAAGCCGAGTAGAGTCGAAGTCTTCCTCGGACAACCACAACGTCTGTGCGTCGCTTCCGCTTTCTAAGAGAAACATTAGAGGCATAAAATATTGATTTATATATTTTGGTTCAAAGCAACTATACGATCTTCTGTTCTTTTATTGGTCTTGGACAACATTCCTGGAACATATTTATAAGATTTTGTTTAGAGTTCGATGGCTTTTTCAATCAGAAATCTAAAGCAGCCTATGTATTTGGGATAGTTGGATCTGAGGCTTTTTCATTTGTTTCTTACTTTCCAGGTAAATTTTTAAGCACACACTGCAGAACACGATGTCAGGTACGAGTAAGAATGAGGTAAAAAGTTAAAAAGGCAAAAATCCTGACGAAATATTCATCAAGACCACCTCAAAGTGCATTCTTTTGAAGGGACATTTGAGTTGAGAAAGTTTTATAAGGTTTCAAACTTGAAATTTACTGAAAAGAAAGCCATTGAGCCATTGACGGAAGTCCCTCATTTGACAAAAAAAATCTGTTGCCGACTTCTTTAACTCAACAAAAAAAAAGTTGCACAGCTGAAAGAAAATGTGTGTTTTAAATTCGTAAAGAAACATCACCTGGACGCGCCCTCGGAGCCGGGGTTAGCCAAGCCTTGTGATGCGGGTTGTATGGGCCGATGCTGAGAGCGGGCCGAGTCCTGGCGCTTGAGCTTGGCCAAGCCTGTCAGTACACCTGCTGCTGCAGTCATCCTTTACCTGCAGACACACATCGGGAGGTCGTTGAGTTAATTTGTGGTGCTTAATTTAAAAAAATAAATAAATAAATTATGCTAATCATTCAACATGACATGATAAATTCACTGGAAAAGCCTTTTTCTATTCAGTTTAATGCTGCAAAATCATGCAAATCCCAATACTTGAAAATATCATTGCTAAAACTACAACGCACCAGGACAAAACATGGAAACAAATGAATACATTCATTTGAAATAAAAATGCTGGGTTTTTTTATTGGTTAGAGCAAATCTAGGCATTTTTCTTTTACAGCCTACAGCAGGGCAAACAGATATTTGCAACGTCTTCAAACGCATTCACTCAGCAAACATGAACCAAGGCCTGGTTGAGTCACATAGGGGACAGTGTAGGTGGGCACAGAGTGCTCCTGAACTCTGTGCCCAGCTATCAGCAGAAAAAGACCATTTTTTTCCCACCTTTCTGCTTAATCAAAAGCCATAAATCAGCCAACGTCAGGATAACCAGTACACAGAGGACGAAAACTGATAAGAGGAGAGAGAAACTTCTGCAGAACAGTGATAAAAGCACATCGTTCCACTGATAATGGTTGAATTCATACCATGGATGACCAGCCTGGAACGTTTTATCCATTATTTATATTTTCTTTGAAGCTGTCCAGTCTATTTTCTCTTTATCCAAACTACACTAAAAGATGCTCACCTACTCCCATCTGCTACACATTTCTCCATTCTGACATAACATCTAGACATAAATAAATAAGTCTTAATTCCTTTCAAAGAAAAATACTGGTTTTGATTGTTGATTGTGGTGATATAGTGTTCATGTATTCATGTATCCACTTTAAGGAGCCTTAATTCGGTGCAACACACTTCTTCACATTTCAGTTCAAGTGTAGAATTTGACTCATCACTGCATTGCCTGTGACGTGGTTGGTTGGACAAATTTAACCAGCAGCAGACGACGACTGGTATGTTTTTATTTATCAGGATCAACCAAGTGAACTCCCACGTTCCCCCAGAAACCTAATGTGTCAACTTGAGTCGGCTGTAATCAGTTGTTTCTGAATGTTTCTAGGGTTTTCAGAAATTTGGGCTTTTTTTTCCCCCCCAAAGCATTTAATCCGTGAACATTTCAGGTGTTTCATAAAATAAACTTCAAAGGGGGAGTGTTATGTAAATATGTTTGTCGTTCCATTTTGTTCATAACATTTATTTTTACTTATGTGATCTGGGCCAAGTCTCCGAGGTGAAATAAATTTCTAATCTCAATGGGACTTCATGGATATATAAATATAGAAAAAAAAAAAAAGAAGAAAGAAATTTAATGGATGTAGATACTTGTATGAGATACTGTAGCATTGTTGCTGCCCAAACTGACTCCCACCTTTTTTACACCCAAAAGGCACAGCATGTTTTGCAGGCATGAATCTCTTAAAACAGATAACATAAAGCGGAGAAGAAAGGGGATGTTAGATACGACACATTCGCATCATTCTTTGTAGTAATGCGAAGAATATTAGCAACACAGTAGATGAAAAGGGGCTCCCGGAGTGTTACGCGACTAACAAACGTCCGCTGGCTGTGCAGAGGGACTCTTCTACCCGGCACAGCATCCCTCCCACTAAGTGGAGCAGCACTGATCTGAATAACGTCATTGTACCTGCAAGCTTCGAATTGAGAGCCAGGGAGGACACTAAAGCACAAAGACATTAAATTTGGCATCCTGACGAGCAGAAGTCAAGAAAACTAAAAAAAAAAAAAACTGGAGTCTGGATGTTGCAGACAGACAAGAATTACAAAAATTTAAAAAAGGTACACATATTAGCAAAGAGAAAACAGACTACCAGCTGCTTCGATGAGCAAATATCCATGGATGTGCATCTGCAGTGTTCAGAATGCTCTACAGACACAAGGACACTTCATAATCAGAGCATACCCTTTCTCACAATGCTGCCGAATTTTGTTAAGGGATCAAACCTGGATTTGTCTAATTTAAATATGGCTACCAATGCATAGCAGTGACGACTAAAGCCACAGATAATGCTTAAAAGTGAAACTACGTTCTGCTCAGGGTGTGGTTCAGCCACAAACGTACATAATGCACCCATTTGCACAGTGAGCACAACAATTTGCGCTTATTACAAGCAACGTCATGTTTTAGGTAGCCAGTCTCAGGACAACATGACTTTGCAGAAGCTGTGTAAATTTAATTATAGTTCTCCTGCAAGGGTTTTTTTTTAAGTACAGACAGTCACCAAAACCAGATCAGCTCCTAAATCCCAGTCAAACCTTGTTGTTTTTGTTGCATTTCAGTTTTTGTTGCTTTCCTTACGTATCATAAAGTTATGCAAATGTAACAACATTTAAATGAACCCCCAAGCTCTGCTCTCCACCAGCTCTGATGTTTATTAATAGTTATTAAAAAAAGAGAGCTCGAAACAAACACCAGATTACCCTCTGGAGTCTATGGACGCTTATACGCGTCTTTTTACATGACCTCTGGAGTCCATAGACTCCAGAGGGTTTTAAGAACCTTCATTTGGGTTCACATGCTCTATAATCGGGTTTCACATGAACATTATCATTGTCCTCGTGGAGGATTAAATTGACTGTTTTTAATTCTGAGCAACTTGAGCGTTGCATTCCATCAGAAATGCAAAGTATTTATCTTGAATGTCTAAAATTACTTGCACATTTACAGTTGCTGCCTTGTTCATGCTATTGTCGTAAGGCCCGGAAATCTGCATTTAAATACATGACAGCAAACATTGTTTCACAAAAGTGTCATCCCTCAACAATCCCAGACAGCTAACAGCACGATAACAGGAACTGTTCGCCATTAGGGAATTATCAGAGGTCGTGATCTCTCAGTTTCTTTGTGTGAACGTTTGGCTCAGTGCTTAGAGTTTGTGCATTGCAAAGTTGTTTTATGTGTTGTTGTCCTTTGGCAGGGGGCTTAACCTCATGCATATACTGGTGTTTAGTCCATTCATCACATCTTTCCCTGTTAAAGATGCAATATGTGTGAGTTCAGGTATTTCATCAAAAGAACCCTCCAAAACAAAAACTCACAATCAACTATTTTTGATGCAATCTTTAGTCCTAAACTGAACTGTGGACCAGAAAGCACGACTTCATCTTGTGAAAGCAGTCTGTGTCATAAGCGGAGAGCGAGACACTCAAGCTGTCAGTCTGTCATTAGGCGAACATGAGGAGAAGAAGAAGCAGTAGAAGAAGCAGCGCTCTCTCTTATACATTTTAAGGTTAGACTTTCATAATCCTGTTAAACTTTCATGACGAGGAAATGAACGTAAGACCATCAGAGCAGCTGTTGCTTAGTTACGTTAACCTCATTCTAAAGGTATTTTACTATTCTGATCCTTAAAGGGCCCCTAAAACCAAACTATGAATGCTTTTTGAATCACATTAACTTCATGTAGCAATGATCAGTTATTACAAATACTTAACAAGTGTTGCTAATTCTTTGAGATGCACACCGTCCAGTATAAATGTGTTTTCAGGGGACAATTATTGCTGCTTGCTTGCATTCAGTGAGAAAATTTGGAGATAATGAACAAAGATATTGCAAAGAAGTATTTCCTTCTTACAATTTTCATTCTGCTTTGGCTTCTTGTCACACTTACATGTTTCAGATGATCAAATTTTTCAATATTGGACACAAATAAGCTGATTAAATACAACTAAATTAAATGGAAATTGAATTTCTTGAGGGAAGCCAACGTGCCCCCTTGTGGAAATCTGTACAATTAATCTAAAATGTATGTTATTTCATCTTCACTGTAATCAGAAATATTATAAAGAACTGCTTGGTCAGCAATAAATGTCTAATTACTTAATCACCATGCAATCAGGTGTGCATGAGGTAACATTTGTTGTTGCTAATAAGTTGTTTCATTGCCACGACAGTCCAGAAGCAACATTTTTAATAAAACCTTACTGAAATTATGACTTTTGATTTTTACCCCAGAAGCACATGCAGTTATTTTTCCCTCGAACCCTCTCATCAAAGTTTCAGCACAGCTACCCAATTGGTTAGACTGATCCTAGTTTTCAAATGATCATTTGAAAACTTTTTGCATGGCCTCGGATTATCCTTGTCTGATATTAAAATAAGCCTGAAGGCCTGAAAATTTCCATCCCAGATCTAGTTTCACGTTGATTATCTCGCTCCCCCTCCTATCTCGTGTTGTCTCCTCATACTATTTTTATCCGTTCTCTAATTTTAAATCAGTCTAATTTGGTCACTTCTTGTTTTTCTTCTTTCGTTCCCTTTCTGCTGTACCCTAAAGGAATAATAAAAGCGCTAAGAAATCTAAGGAAGCCAAAAATTGCCAAGCACCGGAGGGTCTCTCCTCCTCCTACCCCTCTTTTCTCCTTCAGCCATATATATATATTTAGCTTGTCAATCATCCTTTCGGTTACCGAAGAGGGCTTTATCACAGATGGTGAATCACACACAAGGATAAACACAAGCAGCCACTTTTCTCGGGTTTGATCTGGTTCAGCTCTCTCCTTTTTGCTCCTCGATTGCGTCAAACATGAACCCACACAGCGTTTTTCAGCAACAGGAGAGATTTCTTTCGTTCACTTATTCCTGGAATAAGAGGAACGGCTGACGCCTGATGATAGAGGACAAGAAACAGGGATTATAGGGAGAAAACTGACTGAGTGAGGAAACGAAGGGGGAACAGAGAGGGAACAAGGAAGTGCTTTCATCCTTACACCTGCCAAGGTGCAGCAATGAGTCATGACCTAAACCTCGCCGAAAAAAGCTCCTAAGAGACAAAGTGGCGGCAAGCAAGGGAAGCAAGATCTGGCGATCAACAAGATAAGAGAGAGAGAGAGAAATGAGGGGAATCAAGCCTGGTGCGTTTTGTACTGTAGTCTTAACGAGTCTGGAGTGAGAAACATGCAGAGCGGAGAGGAAGAACTGTTGCTGCAACAGAGACGCCAGAAGCCTAACGAGAAACCACTCTGGCTCTGACACAATGAGACGAGAGCCTAAATCAAATGAAGAGCTAATATTCAGAGAGCGAGCTCGACGGCTAACAGACAGTCAGTTCATCTGCGCCCATCACGCCTATTAAATGTTCTTCGAAGGCACAGGAGTTTGTTGTTTAAAAATAACTGGATCCCATCAGTTCTGCGATTACATTATGTTTCGTGTTTGAATTCACATCCTTTTTCTCCCCCTTAGCTAATAAAAATGTGAAATCTCCATTAGGGGTGTTTGGTGAATAACGAATCAGCTGTGCGATCACCTCAGTAATGAATAAATTACTCTCGTCTTTAATCTGCGCACACTCACACTCAGGCAGGGATGACATTAAAGCCATTCGACACCCTCAAACATTTTCTTTTAAACAACTCGCTCAAACATCTTGAGAAATGTTTTCCACGCTGTGTTGTATCTTTTCCTCACAGCGCCGTCACCCACTGCATTTCAACAGGTCTATGTTTACCCTGCACTTATTATGTCTTTGAGCAGTGACAGGTGTTTTTAAGGATTACCACAAATTCCCAGTTCCATATGACACATCACACGAGATTATTGTCCCTATAGCAACTACATCTGCTGCTAGGTGACATGTTTCTATAGCAACAAACCAGCTGTGTGCACAGGAATCACAACTACAGACACGGAGTAAAAGTGAGCCATCGCTCCTCTTTATCTTTGTTTTGCAGTGAAGAGATGTCCCTCTGTTTCAAGTGGGCCAAACCGATTACTTGTCTGAACTTTACGACGGCTCTTACTAGCTGCTGACTGCTTGATTAACTTTATTAAGGGGCTTAAACTTTGTCACCAAGAAAACATGAAACACAGCTTAAACAATGGGCAGCATAACATCACAGACAACTTCGCAAAAAGTCTTTGTGACATTGGATGTTTAAAGGTATACTACACCGTGTTCCAAATTATTATGCAAGTGATATTTTCTCAGATTTTCTTAAATGGTCAATGCAAATGATGGTCAGTATGATTTTCAAGTCATGAACTATTACAGTATAAATCAAATTTTACTGAGCAAAGCTCCCCATGAGAACAGTATTTTTTTCAAAAATAAAATTGCACTGTTCCAAATGATTATGCTCAGCAGATTTTCTAAACATTTTATGGATTATAAAGGACTGCAAACAGTCATTCTTTGAATGTGCAGCATTAAGTGGTCACATGTACTAAAATCAAAAGCTATTTCAATCAAAAACATCTTAACAGACTGAGTTACATGTTAACATAGGACGCCGTCTTTGATATCACCTGCACAATTCTTGCATTCATTGAACTTGTGAGCTTGTTTATAGTTTCTGCTTGAATTTCTTTGCAGGATGTCAGAATATCTTCCCAGAGCTGCTGTTTTGATATGAACTGCATTCCACCCTCAGACCTTCTGCTTGAGGAAACTCCAAAGGTTCTCAATAGGTCAGAGGTCAGAGGAGGATGGTGACCACACCATGAGTTTCTCCCCTTTTATGCCCATAGCAGCCAATGACACAGT
>CAEFZY010066696.1:0-10216 GCA_903066815.1 Brachyrhaphis roseni
CGTCTTCCTCTACACATATATTCCCCCTTTCTCACTCTTACCTTTTCTGCTCGAGCGCCCCTGGTGGCCGTTAGAAAAAATGCATAAATAAGCTGCATCATTGTATAAGCCGCAGGGCTGAAAGCGAGACAAAAGTCGTGGCTTATAGTCCGGAAATTACGGTAGTTTGTGCCATGTAGAGGCTTCTTGAAGACGGCCTCTGTACAAGCACATCCTTTGAATTGACAGGACCACCACCGATCCTCCAGCAAAGCTTATCATGGAAAATCTGGATGCCGCCTTAGCAATGACGCTACTGACTCAGCAATGACCCTCATTTCTGAAGTATGTCTGCTGCACGAGAACATGATCTACAGGCCTGCACTCTGAGTGCTGTTTGACTGCTCAATGTCAACAACAAGTTCATCTATTTCTCAAGCCAAGAGACACAATTTCGTGCCCATGCACCTAACTTCCTCCCGGCTAAACTTGATGACAATCTTGATGACAAAATGTGATGCCTAATCAATATGATGAATTTTCTTCAAAATGTTGTCAGAGTCCAGTGATCTGTGATGGACTCTAAATTCCACTAAATCCTCAAAGGAAAAGAGGGACATTGACCGATTGTTCATGTGATGAAAGCCCCTGACAAAATGCAAACACATTTTGGTTTTTATATAGAAAATAAAAACAGCCAATGAAGGTTTACCAGATCAGAAGAGCTATTAATAGAAGTAGTGGTGCTAATAAACCACACAAGGGCTTTGATGGAGAATTATTCTCTGCACTCATCCACATCTTCGTCATCTGGCTGCATTTCAGGATATTAGAACCAGTCTGTGCAAGCCACTCGTTTTAACATTCTGTCATCATCCATCAGAAAGTCCCAATTAGTCAAATATTTCAAAGTGACTCTCCATTTCAAAAGTCCTTCAGGGGACTTTGTCCCTGTTATCTGCAAAGGTTTTAAGGCAACATCATGACTCTGTCTATAACAAAAAAAAGTGAAGATAGGAACTGAAATATTGCTTTTCTGTTAGTATTTTTTACTTTCAATTTGATTCCAGCAAAGCTTTTTTTAGTAATAATTGCAGAGGGGTGCTAAATGTCTTTACTCCATGTATTCAAACATGCTCTGCGGCTTGCAATTGCGTCGACAGTCTGTAATTTCATCAGTAATTTCATATCATCCTCCTTACTTTTTGTGTTGTCAGAGAAGAGATGAAAGAAAATGTCTCTAAACACAGCATCTTAAAATCAGATAGCTGCCTCAATGGCAAATTAATATATTCTTGTGGAAGCTTGGACTGATATCAATGTTATCTTTTTTGATTTGTGCATAATTGCTAAGAATGCAATTTCGATTTGGCTGAGATGCTGTGCAAAATGTTAAATAATGCAGTAAACTGTGCAGTCTTATTTATCTGAAAGTCATTTACAAACATATGAGATTATATTGTCTTTCTAGATTTTCAGTACAACCATTACTACTTAGTGGTTATTGTTACATCATCCAAAAGAAATAATACTTTTGGAGGAAATGTAAAAAAATTTTTTTTTTAAAAATCACCTGTTTAAAGGATTGAATGATAAAATTATTTGTCATGACTGCTGCAAAATATTATTGTTTGTCTTTATTATATTTAAGACAAAAACTCAAAGACAGGTTCAGATCATTTTCTAAACCTTCATATAACATTTGTTTGTGTTACAACTGAGTCATTGATTTTAAATCTGCATATGACTATGTCTATATTGTTCTAGTCAAGACCTTTTCACACAGCTTTTATTTAAAAAGTGAAAAATTTTTCCTAGCTTGTGTTTGTCTGTCATTCACAGATGTCGGCATATACTTAACTGGAATAAGATCCAGGAGATCTGGGGTTTGGATATCTCATCAAGCTACGTTTTCAGTTCTGTGTGCAAATGTTTTAATTAGGACCAAAAGCTCTCCAAACATTATAGAGCTTTGAGCCATCTTTCTGAATAGATCATCTTATTCACATTCAGTAACACTTTGTTTGAAGGGGTGTGCATAAGACTGACATGACACGGTCAAAAAAATGGCATAACATGAAGGAGTCTTTATGAATGTTAATTAACGACTGTTGTCATGAAGTGTCATTCGGTAACTAATTACTTTTTTAATGCAAAGCTACATTAAAACTGGTCTCAAAAGTCAATTAAAAGTATCAACTTTGCATTAAAACTGTCATCATTAATTGAATGATACTTCATGACAACAGTCATAGACATTCATGACGACTTTTTTATGTTAATGACAGTGTTATGTCAAGTTTATGACAGCGTTATGTCAAGTTTATGACAGCGTTATGTCAAGTTTATGACAGTGTTATGTCACGTTTATGACAGCGATATGTCAAGTTTATGACAGCGTTATGTCAAGTTTATGACAGCGTTATGTCAAGTTTATGACAGCGTTATGTCAAGTTTATGACAGTGTTATGTCAAGATTATGACAGCGTTATGTCACGTTTATGACAGTGTTATGTCAAGTTTATGACACTGTTATGTCACGTTTATGACAGTGTTATGTCACGTTTATGACAGTGTTATGTCACGTTTGACAGTGTTATGTCAAGTTTATGACAGCGTTATGTCAAGTTTATGACACTGTTATGTCAAGTTTATGACACTGTTATGTCAAGTTTATGACAGTGTTATGTCACGTTTATGACACTGTTATGTCACGTTTGACAGTGTTATGTCAAGTTTATGACACTGTTATGTCAAGTTTATGACACTGTTATGTCACGTTTATGACAGTGTTATGTCACGTTTATGACAGTGTTATGTCACGTTTGACAGTGTTATGTCAAGTTTATGACAGCGTTATGTCAAGTTTATGACACTGTTATGTCAAGTTTATGACACTGTTATGTCACGTTTATGACAGCGTTATGTCACGTTTATGACAGTGTTATGTCAAGTTTATGACACTGTTATGTCACGTTTATGACAGTGTTATGTCACGTTTATGACAGTGTTATGTCACGTTTATGACAGTGTTATGGCACGTTTATGACAGCGTTGTCACGTTTATGCACACCCCTTTATATGAAGGGGTTATGCATACATAATCTTAAAATGTCAGTTCCGTAAAGACATTTTAAACTAGAGAACAGTCTTAGAAACTAATAGCTACAACTGAAGAAATTATTTTCCATTTCTTCCCATTTTGTCATAATGTGTGAAAATGTTCTAATTATTTTCACATGCATATAAAGTTGATGAAGCTAAAAATAGAAAACAACAATATATTAAAAGAAATATTTCCTGACACACTCATTAGCAAGAATATGTAAAGAGCATTTTTTTCTAGATTATCATAAAGTTTTACTTTGCTAGTTATTTTGTATTATTATTATTATTATTATTATTATTATTATTATTATTATTATTATTATTTATTTATTTATAAATTTTTTCCATGTTGTGTCTGGCCCCTTGTGTGAGGATCCATTGGTTTTCTTCTCTCTGTCCAGCTTTTTCTTATCTCCTTGATTACTCCATCTGTAAATTTGCCCTCCTACTTCCACTGTTCCTTGTCAAATTCTCCTTCACGGTCACCCCTATGTTCTCTGTTAGTTGTTTCTGATCTGCAAAAATTAAGTTATTATTGAATCCACCATGAGATTGCCACATTCCTGTTTGTGCTTTGGTCCGTTTCCCACGCACACCATGACACCCCGAGCCTGTGAACATAATCCAACAAGGATTACATTTGCCATCAGAATATCACGAGATAAATAATAGAATCATTGCATGGAGGCGTTGTTGGAGGGAACCTTGCTGACAGCTCATGTTTGTACATTTGGTCCACTGGTTGTTTATCTTGGAATAAATCAGAGAGACTGAGTAACAATTTATACTTGATTTTGGTTTGAACACGTATTTGCTGAAAGGCAAGAAAAAGTGATGTTGCTGTGTCCGAATGCTCTTCATCTCTGTCAAAAGTAAGAGCTGGGATGACAAATTCTTATGTCTAAGAAACACACAGCACATTCAAAGAAATGCTGACTCCATGACAGATCCAGCGAGGAAGAGTGTTAATTTAAAGTGTTCTTGGCACCATCAGACTGCTGCCATGTTTGATCAAAATCCTGTTAGCGGGGACAATTAATCAATGGTCCTATGGGGTGTCTGGGGATTAGAGCCTTTTCCATCTATCAACATGGAAAAGGATGTTGGAACAGGATTGCTGTACAGTTCAAGTGAATCCACTTCTGGCTGGCACGCCACAAAACAATTTCATCTGAGGAAGTTGTGAATAATGGATTCATTAGAAAATGAAATCTGTGAAGGAAGAGAACCATTAGCCTAATATGTTATGATTCCCACTTTAGCAGATGTTAACATGTTCTATCATTTGAAGAGAAACTCTGGCACACAGGAATCATGACAAACTCGGTTTCTTATGATTTAATTTCGTTGAGTGTCGTGCAAAAGAAAATTGAATTTCTGTGCAAGCACAACCTTGTAGTGGATGTAATTTGCATAGAAATCTGCAGTCCTCCATATATTTGTTACAATACTTTTTTTTGTACCCATCGAGAATGGTTCTTGCAAAGACATGGGTGTCTGACTGGGTAAAAAAGAACCTCCTGGCTAAAATAACACTTGAAACTTGATGTCCTCAACAACGAAAGTACGGAAGAAGTTAGGCTGATAGTATGCCGAGAAGGAGAATGCAATTATAGCTTCTTCAATAGACAAGACCTTGGTGCCAGATCAAAGACTAAGCCTCAAGCTTTTTATCAGAGTTCTTATAAAAGAGCTCAAAGGCGTTACACTCGAGGTAAGAGGGGAAAACATGGTGTAAGTTAAGCTTTGTATTAAGAAAAGCAGCGGTGAAATGCAAGAACTCCAGTTTGCAGGGTGAAAACAGGTCAGCTAGCTCTAGGACAAAGTAAACACAGTATAAGCAAATGAAAATGAATAACATTTTAGAACATTTAGAATTAGATTTTAATTTGTGTTCAACCACAAAGTTAGTTTCTAATCAGAAATCACACAAGCATTTCTGAAAATATTGTTTGTGTTTAAAATCCGGTTTTATTGCATATCATTTAAAAAATGAAAAGTATAAAATTATTCATGCACTTTTTCATAATTAATGAAAAAATCTGTGTTAGAATAACAGCAGTCAAACCATAGTGACCATTTCACATTAGGTGTTTGCACGTGTTCCCTGATACTTTGCTAATTTATCTTAGGAAAAGGTGTCGTTTTTTTATTTTTGTTTCTGTAGCAAAAAAATTTAATTTTCACTATATGTGACTATAAGAAAAGCAAACATAAGATCAACAGAGCCTCAATAATTAGCTAAACAAAATGGCCCTCTGCTTTCGAAATTAAGCAGTTTAAAAGTAGCATGATCAAATTCTGAAGCTTGTGTTTTCTAAATGAACGCTACAATTTTCAGATAGGTATGCTTGATGCTGGTTTTAATCTTGACATTTTTCACTTGCCATTTCACTTCTCTCATTGCTCTCACTCTCTGGTAAAAGGGAAAATAGTACACCATCTGCAGTTTCAAGAATTTTCACACATACTGTATTTTACACTGTTGAAAATGATGGGATAACTCATCTCCCGTGCAACATATTTATTGTTGAATAAACTGCAAAAGCACAGAAAATTGCAGGTTGTAAGAGTGCACTCGGTGAGTACTCTGCACAATGCCTCATCAGGTGCAGACTTGCTGCTTCTGTTTTTCAATAACGACACAATGCACTTGTACTGAAAAACCTAACACTGAAACAGTTCCTATTATAGCCACTGCCATTACTTTATTTATATTGTACAGTTTTGTACATTTGTGATAAATCACAAAAAATGCATCTGACCGTATGAACAAATACAAAAATGAACTCTGGTAACATTTTTATAATGCTTTTACAACCTTTTGTAACCACTACTTAGACCATTTTAACAGACACTCCTAATTAATCAAATTATCTTTTCTACATAAATTTTTTTTTACATTTTTCTATACTATTCAATCTTAATGACATGAACTGAAAATATATTGCATGGCTCTAACCAAAAATACCTGCACGGACAACACAGACTTTCATCACAGCCCAATAACTGTGATGAAGGTACATACATCTGTTTTGTGCAGCCAATGTTTGTTATTTCATATAAACTTTACACTATTTGTCATAAAATACATATTCCAGCTTAATAGGCCTCCTTCAAATTCAACATGGGGACAGTAACACTTATTAACAGGAATCTCCAGGCTGTTTTAGTAAAGGTGTGGAAAAGTGAAAAAATAAGTGATAAACCAAATCCAACCAGATGAATTATGATTTTTTTTTTAATCAAATACCACAAATAACATGTCAAATCATTATTGCTTGGGAAACCGGTTACATTCTTGGCTTTGCTCAGTGCACGACACGAAAATGCTGGAGGCATTGCAAATGCGGCCATGATATTAATTCAGTCAGAACTGAAGACCCTCTGGGCTTTGCAGGAAAAGTAGACTGGAGAATATTAGACACAGCAGCACTGACAGCAGCAAAGTGAATTCAAGTGTAAAGACCTTTTTTAAAAAATCAGGTCAGTGAAATGTGATGGCTTTGGCACCTTTGATGTCAACTGGCACCCCACTGCATGGCATCAAAGCCCCTTTTACTGTCAACAAAAGCTGGCTTAAAGTCAGCATGTCAGCAGCTTTTAGCTTTCAATGAATAGTGATCCCCTGTGCTTATTAATCCAACCTCTGGGCACAAAACTCAGTTTTAAATGCCTTTGGGGTTTTAAGAATTTATTGTAATTGCTCGTGCTACATATATCGAGACAACGGTTTATAAGGACATTATTTTGACATCTAACTAATGATGCAAAGAAAGCTAACCTCCAAACTCTGGTTGTGCTTCAAACTAAAGAGGCAAAAATCAGGGTAATTGTATGCTAAGTATATTTGTTATTCGGTTTTAGAATGAATCTAAAGAAATTGAGTCAACAGTAAAATTTCTACTGTCTTCGTATGTCTTTGGCTCAATTAGAGGAGTTTTAGTATCTTGTTCACAGGAAATAGTAGGGGTAAGTGGTAAATGGATAGACAGGTGGGAGCCTCATCAGCAGTAATACAGGCCATATTCCAGACAAAAAAGAAAGTTCTTGATTAACCAGTCTGATTACATTCAGACTTTAACAGCCTACAGAGTGAGATCCCCAATACTAGCAGCTGATCTGAGATTCCTCCATAGGGAGAGATGAGTCACTGATCTATGCAATGTTTTTCTTTGTTTGTCTTTTCTTCCCCATACTAGTCTGTCAATGATAAAACTGGTAGTTTTTTGGGGGGGTTGGCAAAATTGTGTCACATTTCTTTTTGGCTACTTCACCAATTTTTCAAACTGATTGGTTTTTCAGCTCAGACCCAACTTTTAAAACAAAGTCCTCAAGTTTTTAATAGTGTTAAGAGCAGGGACGTTTCAGAAGCTAGACAGATTTAACCATTCCAAAAAAAAAAAGCTCCAGTGTGCATTTGAGGATATCATCCGACTAAAACACTTGACATGTGACAGGACATTCAGGAATTTCGAGGTAGCCCTTCTTCTCCACCTCTGACAGCTAAGCAGTCCCTCAAATTGGTTCTAACACCACCATACTATGTAGCTGCTGCTGCTGCTGCTTTACCTTGTTCAGTAATTTCATCCAGTGATAGTCTGGGTTTGGACAGTGATCCTAAATACTGTTGATTTGGGGATTGACTTTGGACCGAAGCCTTGACCCCAGCCTGTTTTTAAGTTTGTAGACTATGTTTAAAATTTGGGTCAGTTCCAGAAAATCAACCTATTTAAATGAGCTGCAAATTGCAGCAATGGACCAAATGATTTTGTTTCAAACAATAAGAAGCTGCTTCAAAACATGTCAAAGTTATTTTCATGGAATTCAAGAGACACAATATTTACTTTTATGGAAAGCCATTATATCTCTGGCCGAATAAAGATGGCCTTCTGAAATAAACAAAAATCCTTCAAGAGTACTATCTTTAAAAGCTTCTTATTCAGTAGCATACTGCTTTGCAACAAAAGCATTAGTCATTTGTCTGTGGAAAGATAATTGATTGTGAAATGGCATTCAAAAGGCAGTCCAAGATGAGCACTTACTTAATGACCCTGCTTTCTTTTAAAGCCTTTCTGTCTGCATCTTTCTCTCTCTTAGAGTTCTGCTGGAACCGGGTCAACATTTAAACATTTGCAACGTTCAAATGTCATTGCCTTTTTGAGGTATTTTCAATTCAGTGACTTTATATCCACAAACGGAAAAAGTGAGATGAGCAAACATGAAAAGCTGTCAGCCAAAGTATCTGCTCCAATTACATTCACCCGAAATGAACTGTGTTACATTAACTGGTTTTTTATCCATCTCTGTCCTCTGACAGGTTTCTGGCAGTATTTGCTCTTTTATTGCTATTCCTCATTTGTGTTGCTGATTTTGCTTTTCTTAGAACTGCTTTTTGTTGTCCCAATTTCTTCTATTTTATCACTTTGTTTTCCTAACTAGAAGTCTTGGTTTTAAACACATGCCTGACTGTTTTAAAATTTCCTTTCCCTTACAATTCACAGTTATACTAAATGGCGAAGGCCTATCTGAAAATAATCTTGATGAAAGACATTGAAGTTTGTGGTTGTAACCTAACAAAACATGCAGAAGTTCAAGAGATATTAAAACCAGTTTTACCTTTTTTTAACTTCTGAGCAGCTCTAAAAGAATTATTTTAGCTTTGGGCAGCTAATTTAAGTTTTGAAATAAAATAATAGATTGTCTACTCTAAGCAATATCAATTTCATGTAGCTACTGTGAACGGTCACATGACCAGGCCTCTTTACTTCCTATGAAATTAACACTTCACTTTCTGAAATGACTGGCAGGAAATTTTGCAGTTTTACACAATACTGAAACAAAATTTTGAGATGTACCTGTGTAACTACACACATACTTTTTTTCTGTTTTCAATCATGCATTTTGCCTTAAAAATATGACTTTGACCTCAGAATAAATCACATTTGTTTGCTGTTTTCTTTAGTCATGAATTAATTTTAATAATTTGCTCTTGAAGACCCAATATGACCTTATCTGCTTGTCTTTGAGTGAAAAGTGGGTTGATAAAAGAAATATCAAAAAAATCCATTTCAGATTTCACATCAGCAACCACAAAGCGCTAATGTTCTTGAATAAAAGTGTCGTAAACTGTTTTGTTGTGTGTGATGGAAAACTGACAATGGATGAACGAATCACCCACAGAAGGTGTGATGGATGTTGACAAAATTTATCAGCCAACACTTGAGCTTGGAATCAAACTGCGAGGCGATACATTTGAGAGCTGGTAGCATGCAATGTGAAAGTGATTGCTCCACACCCCTGCTGGTTACCACTTTGGTACGCTAAGATGTGAAACCCCCCGCTGGGTGGTACAAAACCTGCTTTGATTCAACAATTTAATTCATTAAAGCAGCCCATGAATACAAAGTCAATAAATGAGTAGTTTTGGTTCTTATTTGCTTAAAAGGCTAATGATCTGCAGTTTAGGAATATTTTGGAAAAAGAAAAAAAATATTTAGGTTAGATTTATCTTGTTCTAAAAGCCCATTCTTTATTTCTAAAGGTAAATGCTTTAAAATATTATTGCAGGTTATATCAATGACAAAATTTGTATTATAAATTGTGCTGGAACAAACTTGCTTGTGAATTGATAAGGTTTAACACAAAAAATTATTAAATTCTTAATTTGTGTGTATAGTCCAACAAAATTAAATACTCCAAGAAGAAATAAGAAAGATGTTTGAATCTTTTTCTTAGCTAATTGCATTTTCCATGATTTTATTTCCCTAAAAAAGTGCAAAGCTATCATTCAGTCAGCATTATAATGCGGCTACATTTAAAATGTCAGGATTTGATTTTATCAAGGACATACATTCAGTAATGTTTAAGATGCTGATTTAAATATTGATTGCTTGTTAGTTACCTGACCACTTTTATTCAGTCGTGTGTAGTTTGCTACAACTGCCAAGTTGTAACTTGGTATTTATTCTGGAGCAAATGTATCAGAGAAATTTTGCTAACCGGGAGATTATCAGGAAAATAAAGTGCAAGGAAGAAGTGATTGTTGCAGACAATTTAATCCCAAAGTGCTTGAGGATGTAACTAGTTCATTTGTACTGAAGACAACTCTAGCATGTAAATGAAACCC
>CAEFZY010066698.1:0-74391 GCA_903066815.1 Brachyrhaphis roseni
AGAAAGACCCCGGGCCGGGAATCGAACCCAGAACCTTCTTGCTGCAAGGCAACAGTGCTACCAACTGCGCCACTGTGCTGCCCCGTTTTGGTTCCTTGTAAAAAAAAAAAAAAAGAAAATCTGTGGAAACAGCTAAAAATCATCAGCAGAAACAGAGGAACTGTTTTCCACAACATGTGCATGTAAAAAGAGAGTTTGTGATCTGTTGTGCGGTCTTCAAATTTCAAGGGAGCTGATTGTAATTTGCTATGAAATGCAACTATTTTGGCAGTGAAGGCAATTATTTAAGATTTTGTTCTACAGCAGAATAATATTGTGCAACCATGAGTCCATGAGTAAACAGTTCAAGAGCAATAAGGGAGCTGCAAAGTTAACTGAGATTCCTGCCAGTTCACACATTTCCACCTGGGACAGTTTCTACTTGCAGCATGAGTCAAATGGCAGTAAAGCATTTGAATTCATATAAAAATATAACATTTTGTTCTCTAACCTTCAAGAACAAATCTCTCCGATGAGTGCTGATGATTCATTAAGAAATTGTGTTAATAGAAGTGAAATAAACTATTTGTTTTTCCCTCACTAACTGATTTCTCATTTTCATTACGGTGTTGTGTTTGATGTTTGAAACATAGTGGTTTGCTCTGACTTTTTGTTCATGAGAAATGTGGAACTACTTCAGTTTTCTAAGTTTCTAAGCTTCAGTTTCCAAGATTCCATTTTAGGGGCCCTCTTATTTAATATCTACATGCTCCTGCTTGCTTATATCCTAACAAATAATGTCAGTTGCCATAGCTATGCAGCTGTGCATTACACAATCTCACCAGGTGACTATGAACCCATTTAAGCGTTGAGTAGGTGCACTGAACAAATCAATGCATGGATGAAACGTAACTTTCTCCAGCTGAATAAAAATAAAACTGAAGTGATTATTTTTTGAACACCAGAGAGATCATTAAGGAATCAAAAATCAAAACACAACTTCAGTTATTCCAGTTAGAAAATACTGATTGTGTCTGAAACGTGGGTGTCAGCGATGAACTCATGCCTGAACCTTAAGAGGCACATAAAGACATTACAAAGTCAGTCTTCTATTACCTTAAGAACATTTCCTAGGATTAAATGACTACGGTCCCTACAAGATCTAGAGAAACTCATCCATGTGTTTATCTTTAGTTGAATTGATTACTGCAACAGTGTCTTTACAGGTTTACCTAAATAATCAATCAGACAGCTGCAGCTGATCCAAAACGCTGTTGCTCGCATTCTCACTAAAACTAGAAAAATAAAGCACATTACCCCAGTTCTCTCTATATCTCAGTGAATGAATACTTTTGCTGGTTTATAAAACACTGAATAAGTTAGCACCAAAATACTTAAAGATCTATCAATCTTCCAGACCACTGAAGCCTTCTGATTCTAGTCCACTTTGCATCCCCAGAATCAGAACCAGACATGGAGAAGCAGCAGTTTATGTTCCTTTAATCTGGAACAAACTCATAGAAAACTACAAAAAACACTGAAACATTAGTTCCGTTAAATCAAGGCTAATTAGATATTGTTCTATTGCAATATTATGTCTTGTCTGTTGCTTAATGTCTTCATCATATAAAACATTTTGAATTTCCTAGGAGCTGAAAGCACGAATTCATTCATCCACTATAACAGTCGTTCAAACTGTGGTGGTGGCGTAATGGTGAGTGAGGGATGCATTAGCAAACATTGGTTTAACTGAGCACCATTTAAGTATCACAACCACCTTTGGATGTTGCTGATTATTGTTTCCATTCATAAATGCACGCAGGATTGTGGAGTATTCCAGAATAACCCTGTTTCTTTTTCATATAAAGACAATTGTGAGCTAATTCTACTTATATCTACTTGTATCACTTTCTCTTTAGAGAATGAACAATTAGAAGACGAGTTTAATCTTCGCCTTTATTCTGACTCGATCACTACTGGTAATCTGGATGAGCGGAAACCCCACAGTCATCAACTTCCGATGTCAGGGGCTGCCTGGGAGACGGAGCAGAAAAAGCGGGCATAGCGAAACCTTTATTGATTTGTATAACGTTTAAACTTCCGAAGGCGCTAATTTCTGGCTTACAACGTCAAATAACTTCAATTTGTAGGTCTGTGATCCTTTGGGACTCGCATCTAGCTCGGGAAAGTGTCTCATTCATTCGTTCGTAGTGTGTGTTGCAGCAGGCCTATTCTTCTGGACTTTGCTACAAGCTAGTCGGCTAACGTTAGCAGGCTAACGAGCACGTTTTTCTTTCTGAATCATTCATGTTTGTTACGTTGTAAAATACACACCACAACGCTTTATGCGTGTGTTGGTTATTCATATTTGGTAAATACGTCGTGAAATTATCCGCTCGTCAAAGCTAATTCGTCGAAGCTATTTCAAGCTAACCGCTTGTGTTTAAAAGTGTAGCTCACTTTGTTGCTAGCTGAAGCTAGCCACCGCCGACTGAACAACGCAGTCCCAGAGAGCGTAACAGGCTTCCACCCAGAGATGTCGGACTACGACGAGTTTGAGAGACAGTTGTCTGAAAACAAGCAAGGTAAATAAATTAGCCGCACAACAATAACCAAACAACAGGTTTATGGGTCAGATTTAAACCGCCGCCATCATTTTAGCCAATCGTGGATGTGTCTATTTACAGGGACGCTGAAAGGCTCTTTACTGTAACACAGTCTCAAAACCCGTCAAGTGTCATGTAGCAGCACCATTGTTCTCAAATTAACTAGGGTAGTTCACTGTAGGTTATATAAAACAATGAGCTTATTGAAAACTGGACAGCCGTACTTTTTAAAACTTTGATGTACACCGTGGGTTTCCTAATGCCTGGCATCCATCCGCTTCAGCTGCGCAGTGTAGTGAATATTTATGTGGCACTTACCTTTTATCTACCGCTATCAATATTGCATTTAAAAATTCAGCCGACCACGCCTTTAACATCAGGCCCAAAGCAAGCTACTCCCAGGGTCCATAAGTATTACATTTTCTTTTATAATTTTCTATATTTGATTAAGTATGGAAAAAATGTAATTGCAGATTTATTCAAATGGCAAAACTACATATTTAGGTAGCGCTGTAGGTTTCATATTAATTTCTGTTAAAATTACATCTTTCCACTATTTGCGCCATCACTCCTGGAGTTTAGAATTTTAGTAAGCATATTAGCAAACTTCCAAGAGTTTATTTCAAAACAATTTTACCTGAAAGGGTTGAAATGAAGTGGTATCTTGCTCTAAAGAGGTTTATCTCATTAAAACCAAATTATGTTCTGGTTTAAACAAGTAATGCAACAGTAAAATAGCAGCACCTCAAATAACTAATATGATACTTTATTTATTCTTCAGTGGGTGAACTTAAGTGTAGCCGCAGGAAAGGGAGAGGTAAATGGAAGCACACACTTAACATAAGCAATAATAAGAAAAAGAAGTTGTACAGCAGTGACAAAAATGCAGCGCAAGAAAAAAAAACGTTCTGCCATGAATAAGTAGCAGATATTGATTCTAGGTCTGTTTTCTCTTTAGTATTCATCAGAGGTGAGTTAAAATATTGAGAGGGTGCGCTTTTACTTTGGAAAGTTAACTTTATATCCTATTCCAAAAATATAAAGCAGTGCTATTGGTTTACAAGCTCTTTATTTCCACAGCGGAAAGGGACAAAGAGAACCGCCACCACCGCCGCTCCTCGTCCCGCAGCCGCAGCAGAGAGAGGAAACGGAGGAGCAGAGACAGGGACAGACGCAGCAGGGACCGCCGTGGAGACAGTAAGGAGCGAAGACACAGGCGCAGGTTAGTATGGACGTTCAGCAACGTCAACAGGCTGATAAACGTCTGTCACCTCATGAACTCTGCAGCTGAACTGCTGTGAGGATTGATTCACTTGACTAAACCAAGCAATTTAAGTTGTGCAGCTGCACATTCCTGGCTTTTAATTTGATCTAGAATAATCAAAAGGTGTATTATTAATTAACTGATGGGACCGCTATTATACTTATGATTACTTTCCCAAGCCCTTTGCTCCTGATTCTTAGTTTTGTGCACCAAGCAGACTTGGTATAAAAGACTTTCAACACCCAAACTTATATCTTTGTTTTTGAATATTGCTTGAAAATATCGAGACCCTTAAAACCAATACTAGTTTAATCTGTAACTGGAACATTTAAACTAAGTTCCCCTGAAAATATTGCAGTTTAAATTATTGAGCTGTTCAGGTTAAAAATATTAGTTGTCAGCTGTTCGCATGAATCTTTTCATACAGATGTAAATCCTAGTATTCTTATACAGCCCCTTTATAAGAATACTAGGGGCAGATCCATCTGCTGTGAAAGGAGATGCAGCCATCAGATTTGTGGCTGATGCCATTTGCCAGTTTCCCCCTAAAGTTTATCCGATTCCACTAGCTCTAAAAAAAAAATAAATGTTTCAGGTTTTTTGATCATTAATATTTTAGTCCAAGAGATTAAGATTATTTTTATTTGTGTATCAAAGTATGCGACTCAAACCTATTTATCGATTTTATTTCTACCAAAGTCAAACTAAAGTGCATTAAAGAGCTTGCTGTTTGCAGATTTGCTTACAAACAGAAAAAGTTTTTCACCTTTGGTTCATTTATTGAGCAGCTGAAAAATGTCTGGTTGATGAAGGGAAAATGGACGGTTTTCGATCACTGTAATGGTGATTTAATTACTTTATTCCCTTCTGTAAACATACATCTGTTTGTTGATCATCAATATCTTCAGCAGACTGCAGGAAACAAGATGTTAACAGTAATGCAAAGATTGTCGGTTTAAACATGTACTCTCTCTTTTTTTATATCATCCTGAATCAACTTTGCCTGTTGATTCCACCTTGTACACAGATATTTTAGAGCAGTGTTTCCCAACTCTGGTCCTCAAGGCTCACTGCCCTGCATGTTTTAGGTATTTCCTTGCTTCAGTCCAGCTGATTTCAATTGATGACTGATTAACAGGCGTTTGTTGAACTGCAATCAGTTGAATCAGGCACATTAAAGCAGGGAAACCTCTAAAACATGTAGGACAGTTTCCTTTGAGGACCAGGGTTGAGAAACACTGTTTTAGAGTATTGTATTGAGAATGAGTTGATAGTTTAAATACCTGAAACAGGGGAAGAATTTCGTTTGTTGGGTCCAGACAAACAAATGCCAACAAGCTTTCTTTTATTCCCATTCACATATGTGGGATTGGGATTTGCATGCAACCTCTGGGAAAAGATCCCACATATGTTAAAAACACACCTGCATCACATATTTTCTAATGTAAAATAGCAACTAACTTCTCAGACTGTTGTAAAATCCTGCAATCTAGTGCCCACATCTGGTGAGTGTGAGGGTAAAAAGGGCTCAGCTTTTTTGAAGTGTCAATGTAAATAGTTAAATTGATGTTAAGAGAAATGTCAATTCCTTCCAATGTCATTTCAGCTCACCATCCAGCTACCCCCAAGACAAAGCTGGAAGGTAATACAGCAAATTAACACAAAGCTGGTTTCTGCATTGTTGCAACAACTGCAATTGTCTGTGTTCAGACAGTTTGTACTGTTTTATTCACATAACTGAGATGGGGGTCCAGTGTTGTATTTTTTTTAATGGATGCAAATTGTCAATAGGTTGTTGTTTTTGTATATTTCAGAAAATACAACCTAGTGTCTACTTTGTTAGTCTTTTGGTTTTTATGCAGAAAGTCTAGTTGAATTTCAATATTTTAATAACATTCACCTTAACTCTGTTCAACAGCCGTTCTCCTCATCGTGAGAAGAAGAAGAAGGTGAAGAAGTACTGGGATGTTCCTCCACCGGGTTTTGAACACATCACTCCCATGCAGTACAAAGCCATGCAAGGTATCATTTACCTCCATCCATTTGTGATGAACATCATAGTCAGAGTTAAACTTACCTCCTTGATAAAAAACAACTAATCAGGGTTCTTACACAGTCTGGACAAATAGGGAGATTTATTACATATTTTAAGATCTATTTAATGTGGAAAAATACAGTAGTAGAATATGCTTCCCTATCCCGTTGTCTAGTGATGGCATCCATCTGTCTGTCCATCACTCACCAAACATTGATGAAATGGTGAGATGTGTAAAAAAGTGTCTAGGTTTTTAAATGTTTTCTTTATCTCCCAGCGGCTGGACAGATCCCAGCCACGGCCCTGCTGCCCACCATGACCCCAGATGGCCTGGCTGTTACCCCCACCCCGGTGCCTGTGGTGGGCAGTCAGATGACCCGGCAGGCACGCCGCCTCTATGTGGGCAACATCCCATTTGGCATCACAGAGGTGAAAACTCCTTAATTAAGCATTTTTGGGGCAATACATTTGAATTTTAAATAAACTATGAAAAAGTTGAACTAATTTACTGATCTTTTCCCTCCTTTCAATGTAGGAATCTATGATGGACTTTTTTAATGCTCAGATGCGTTTGGGGGGTCTGACTCAGGCCCCTGGGAATCCTGTGCTTGCAGTACAGATCAACCAGGATAAGAACTTTGCCTTCCTGGAGGTAGGGACGTAATACATGGACCATCGTTTGTGATTACGATGTTTTAAAATCAATTCGTATTTGATTACCTCATTTTTCTGTGCAGTTCCGTTCGGTGGATGAAACAACACAGGCGATGGCCTTTGATGGAATCATCTTTCAAGGCCAGAGCCTGAAAATCCGCCGCCCGCACGATTACCAGCCCCTGCCTGGCATGAGCGAGAACCCCAGTGTCTATGTGCCGGGTACACAGACAATTAATGGTTTTTAACCTCAGTTGCTTGTCACATTTCATTAATATTCATAAAATTCTCCACATAGCCATGACCTGTAATCATCTGATTTGATGTTTTTGCTTCCATCCTTGAACATGATGCAGGTGTGGTGTCCACAGTGGTGCCAGATTCGGCTCACAAGCTCTTTATTGGTGGTTTGCCAAACTATCTGAATGATGACCAGGTTAGTGTTTTTGCCTTTCAGCTGGGATACAAGCCATAATCTAACATGCTTTTCAATGTTCACAAGCCTTGAAATGTTAGAAATTAACCGAATGTAAGCTGACAGATCGTATATTTGTAAGCAATATGACTCAATGTAAGAACATTGTGTTTTTCTAGGTGAAGGAACTGTTGACATCATTTGGCCCGCTGAAGGCCTTTAATCTGGTGAAAGACAGCGCCACAGGCCTGTCTAAAGGATACGCTTTCTGTGAATATGTTGACGTCAACTTGAATGATCAGGTAATGGGTCACAACAGAGGAAAATGTGCATCAGTGGAGCTTGTTTCAGGAGGTAAATAATCGTTGGTATCTTTGCAGGCTATCGCCGGGCTGAATGGCATGCAGCTGGGAGACAAGAAGCTCCTGGTGCAGAGAGCCAGCGTGGGCTCCAAGAACGCCACTCTGGTGAGTTTTCAGCTGCTGGCAGCAGGATAGTGGGAACCTCGATGCTAATCTCAGACACATTCCTGTTGATAAGTTTTCTCCAGTTTGTCCCCTTTCAACAGTGGTAGCAAGTGAAAGTGGGAATCTTTTCTTTTCAGTAAAGTTGTGTTTTCAGATGGAAACAAAGTGTTTGTCCTACCAAAGATTATTGTAGTTCTTGGGCCACTATTAGTGCTTGAGCATTTTTTTTTTTTTTTTTTAAAGTGAAACTATTAAAGGACTTCTGATCTATTTTTGTTTTACTCTGAATTTTTGTCAGAATGAATCTGTCATGTCACCCATTTATTTTTATAAACAGTTTCAAATACCTTTATTGGTGTGACTGGTTTTTACAGTCCTGTCGTGCATTTCAGTGCACTGTTGAAAAAACCCACCAGTGTTTCTATGCAGAGCTACAAACAGCATTTATAAATGCATTTGGAAATGACAAATGTGGAGAAAAGCAGCTCTGTATGTATTGGACAGAGCAACAGGCAAATAAACCAAACATCAGGTTAATAAGTCAGCTTGTGTTGTTCCACTGCTAATCTCACATTTTAATGTTAAACCTCAGTGTTTCTATTCTTTTGGCCTTAAATTAAGCAGACCAAATATGATGCTCACAGCATTTTAACATAGTGATGTTTTCTGTAGCCTGACCTAATCCACTGACAAAACTCTGCAGAAACAGAGCTGATGCCATGATAAAACCAGTGTTATTGTCTGGCAGACAGTGTTAGACTGGATCTGCTGTTGATCCAGTTTAACACTGGAATGGTTTGGTGGGGGAAAAAATACATTATTTCAGTTACATATATTAAACTTAAGATAAATTCTTTTTGTTTAGCCTTTTTTTAAAAATAAGAGAAATTCTCTTGTCTGATATTCATAATAGTAAGGAAGAATACACCACTGTTTCTTTTAAATATTGCATGTACTGCAGTGTTTTCTCTCCAGACCTTGTTTTGTTTTCATCACAGATAATAGTTTTTCTTTTAGTTTGTGGAAGTGATGTTGTTAAACAATAAAATAAAATTCAAAAATATACTATAAATGGTAAATATGGAATATTTTGTTGGTTCTTCCAACAGATTACAAGTTAAGTCATGCAGTTTTCATAAACATTGTTAGGCAATGCATGAAACTCACATCCCTGACCTCCTAAAATGCAGATTTTTGTTCTAGTGTAGTAATGAGGAAGTGAGTGAACAGTACATTGCTCACCTTTTAACTACGGTGTTTTAAATGACATTTAATAGTGAACATGTCTGTTTATCCTGTAGTGCAGAACAGAAGGACTGCCAATATGGTGGGGTGGCTGTAAATATGACATGTCACAATGGTGGTTGATGTGATAGACGTTCTGCATGCTTAAAGCAGTCTGATTCCAAATAAGTGTAACCTTTTTGCAATCTGTGTTTTTTTTTTTTTCTCTTTCAGACAACCATAAACCAGACGCCTGTGACGCTGCAGGTACCGGGTCTGAACAGCTCTGTGACTCAGATGGGCGGCCTGCCCACTGAAGTGCTGTGTCTGATGAACATGGTGGCCCCAGAGGAGCTCCTGGATGACGAAGAATATGAGGAGATTGTGGAAGACGTGAGGGAGGAGTGCAGCAAGTACGGCCAAGTCAAGAGCATCGAGATACCTCGCCCTGTGGACGGCCTGGAGGTGCCCGGAACTGGCAAGGTAGGCGGTGTTCGAAATCCAGATGTGAACATTTCTGCATGTAGTCACATTACAACCAGATATTTAGTTTGGATTTTATGTGATGGATTAACACAAAATAGTGCGAGGTGGAGAGAAAAAGATCTCAGAATGACTTTATTTACATACACCAGAGTAAAGAGGGCTGAAGCATATGCTTGCCTCAAAGAGTTTATTAATAAAAGTCAGAGTATTTCCCTTTCTCCTTACATTCATGCACAACTTTAAAAATACTTAGCTGTATGAGGATTGTAGCATGAGAAAGCTCAAGAAAGATGAATATTTGTGGCAAGTCGTGGTCTGTTCTGTCACCAGACTTCAGTTTTTTTTGTGCTTTTCTTTTTTTCCCTCTTTTTCCAGATCTTTGTGGAGTTTACTTCAGTTTTTGACTCCCAGAAGGCCATGCAGGGGCTGACAGGAAGGAAGTTTGCCAACAGGGTGGTCGTGACAAAATACTGCGATCCAGATGCTTATCACCGCCGGGACTTCTGGTAGATGGGGTGGTGGGTAACTGCTTGGGGAGGGGGGTGGTAATGTTATGTAAATTGCCCGTTTCCAGACCAGCCCTGGGAGTAATTCGGTTGAGCAACATTTCAGGTAGATCTTTGACTTTTAATCATTTGACGAATGACTTCTGTGATATCCAGTTTATTGTTTCAGATCTACATGACATGTCCAGCTGTTAAAACCTATATTTGTGATCGTAAGGGATGAAGGTCGGGGTTTATAATGAAAGCATAACAGAGCTAGGTTTGGGTACTAGTTGTGTAGCTGGGTGGGTGGGGAAGGCCATGAGGATTTTTGAGAAATGTGTGTATTAAAAAGGGCCAGGGGGTGGGGTTTACAGTTTTTTTTTCTTTTTATACTTTGTCCAACCTGAGTGTCAGCTTTGAGAGAAAGTTGAAAGGGAGGGGGACTCCTTACTTTAAAGGTTTGTATTTAAAGCCTGTTTTAAATAAATTCGAAAGGATCTACCGTACAGAACGACTAGACAATTCTGATTGAAAAGAGTAGAGCAGAAAAAAGTATGGAGTATGTGTTTGTGAAAGGGAGATGAAGCAGAAGACGAAGGGCATTTTCAGTTGATTTAATGTAGATACACGGTAACTGTAACAACGTCCACCTGTTTGTCATCAGTGTTGGAGAGGAAAATAGTTTTATTTCTGTTATCTCTTCATGTTCCTTCGTTTGATCACTCTGCTGCCCCTCCGTCTGATTGGACTCTGATTGTCGGCTGTAATCGTTCTGATATGTGCGTAGCTTTTCTGATTCGAGCTGTAATATCACCTTGTATTCAGTCTGCAAAGTAACACAAACTGCTGAAAGAAAAATTTCAATGATTCCATTTGCATTTTCTTTCTTTTTCTTCCTGTAATTTTTCATGCCCAGGTTTTGTTTTGTGAACAGCTCTTTATATTTTGGCCCTGATTCAGAATAAGACGAAACAGAGAAAACGAAAAGCAGATTTCTATTCATTGAAGGAGGAGGGGATACATCTCATCTTTTACCAGCAAGCCTTAACGTTATTAAATCAATTCGCTTTGGAGAGAAATTTGGCTTGCCCCTCTTTCAGTGATGTCTGTACTTTCATACGTGTCACAATCTTGTACCCTGGACAGCTCAGTTTTCTTCTTGGATGTTAAATGTGTTGGATCCAGTACGTTTTTGTGCATCATCTCACCTTCTTTGACAAGACCAAATAAACACATGACTAAAATCCCACGACTCATGTTGTCCTGCAAAATGAAACCAAATTCAGCTGTTTTATATCTGTCAGCAGATTTATCAAATGAATACATTTATTGGCCAACACCGGCCTGTTCCATAACATTTGGACCCTGTAGAGATGAGGCCTGTTTCTGCTTCTGTCAGGACGTAAAACCTGCTGTATGCCCCAACCATTTCTACCACTCCCCCAGTCCTTTCACTTTTATTCCTGAAGGACCACGTTTCACACTGTACGGGCTTGATGATAAAACTTTCATTTCATATTTACGGCTCCGCGAGATGGCGCTTAAGAGTGTGACAGAAATAACACTTTTGAAATGTTACTCCTTACTTTTTCAAAGTCTTCTGTGTCTGTGTCGATTTTTTTTTTTTCTTCTTCTAAAAACAAACGTGATTTCTTAAATGATTTAAACCTATTAAAAAAAGCAGCATCTAGTTTGTACAAGCAGTCTTTTGTTTGTCCAGTTTGTTTCCAAATGTTGATTAAAAGCTGAATTTACATGACTGCTGCCTTTTTTTTTTTTTTTCTTTTATCATTCACCCTCATTGTTGGCTCAACACTAGAAAAGTCTGGGGTCTTCAGTTGACATAATTTAAAAACATCCTTGTAGTTAACAGTAATGTCCAAGTGATGGCGCTATTTCACAGGCACAGCTGGTAAAATTTGTATTTACTTAATGCGTTTTTTTTTTTAGGTTTTCAATATTTTTCTTTACTTTAGCACTTCAAGACAAAATTTATCTTGCTGAGAAAATTTACCATTAAATAGATCAAATATTGTTGGAAAAGTTTAGAAAATGCCCATTATGAATAAAATCACAAATGTTTTTCTATCTTTATTTTTTTATTATAACTTTATTGCTTTAGACCGAACTTTTTTTGTATTTAAAATTTTTTTTTTAGCCCAGATTAAAAATGAAATAGTTTTAAGTCTAAACGTTCTTCGCATTTTCACTTTTAGGCCCGTAATTTGGACACAAATTGTACACATGTTGAAATGACGGTCTAAAATTAATAAAAGAAGACATGTTTAACATTTAGATAACCTAAATTTAAATGACAATATCTTCTTCCATAAGGTCATGTAATATTAGCAGCTCCAATATGAGTTTTATTTAGCTGGACTGAGGGTAAAAATGCCTCTTTCCATCATAAAGGTTGCAGACCTGTGTTCTTGTTATCAGCATTAAACATCCTTAAATTTCATGGTTTTCTTTTGAGCCATCAAATTCTTTTAATCACCAAATGTTTTGCTTCACCCTCAGATTACATGTTTGACTATATCAGTAAATATATTTCAAAGACAAGGTTACATTTTTAACTTCAACATTTGGTCCATCAGTGGAGTCAAGTACAGCATTTAAATATTATTTGAGCCAGAACAGGCCAGACTAACTTAGTTGGTTTCATTTAATAATGAATTTGCAACTACAGTTTGGGTTAAATATACTTCACGGAGACAGAAGAAATGTGTTTAATCAATAATAAACCAGTGACTTTAAATTTTGGCTGACATACATTACAACTGGTACATTTCTTAGTTCATTTGCATCCTAAATACGTGGAAATGTTACAAGTTCAAATAATTTTAAATCTGCTCCTCATGAACCTTGAAATATACTTAAGTTATCTATAAGTGGAAATAGAGATTTACACTGACTGTGGACAGCTGAGTGCTTTTGGCGCCCCCTGTTGACCCGTGTCCCAGTTTGCTTGTGATTTGTGCTGGCACTGGTCAGCTTTATTTGAAAACCAACAGTCTTTTCTTCTAACATCTTTTTTTTTTAAACCAGTGCTTCCTAATATTTTTGGAGATGATGCATTCTTTTCAAATGATGTAGGCTGAGCTCCCTTGTTTGTGTTTTTGTTGTCTACCTATTTATAAATCGCCTACACAAAGACAAAGAAATCTCCCATTCGCTGCCGTTAGCTGGCATACGGACACATTCTTAGCCAGCAGTAATGAAAGCCATAAGGAGCATCCTGACTTACTCAATAGGGAGTTCATGTAAAACAGTTATAGTAAAGCAGCCATGCTCTGACATGGAATAATGGCCTGTGTCAGCTCTATACCACCCATCTTCATCCGCATGGCTGCACTCCACTGCACTAGACCCAGAGGCAGGGTCTGTGATGCAGCACTCAGTGCCCGGCTGCTCCCTGAGGACGGAGCTGGAGCATCAGAGCTTTCATGCATCTGAAACCTTTACACATCAGAGCTCGCATGTAAAACCTCACACAGCCACACCTACAGACCTGAAGACTCCTCTGACCAATATGAGAGACCCTACATGTCATTACCGTCCCCTCTCCCACCCTGGGGGCTGCAGTGAGGATTGTAAAGTCATCGTCGCCCTCTACTGGTGAATGTGTGACTCTGGCAGTGATCATTGGCATTCCGGGCAGAGCTTCCTCATTGATCTTCATTCAGAAAGATAGAACACTGCCGCAGCGGGAGTGCAACACTGGAGCTGGATGCGGTATCTGTGAGCAATATCCTGTGTTTATTCTACACACAGGGGGTTAAGCTCTGCAAATCATCTTTTGGAGAGGGGCTCTGCACCAGCTAAACACAGATGTTATTAATATGATACGAAGCCTTTAATATGGAAATTAAAACTGCAGAGACGGATGAGATACTTTGAGATGCTTCATTTGGTCTTGTGCATGCTGCATCGATGTTAGTCATGCGTCGACATGACAGTCAATCATTACTGTTAGTAGCCGTGTATTTATAACGTCTCAACAAAAACCAAAGAACTTAATGTAAAGAGAGCTTTTCTTATTTTGTTTGAAGTGTCATTCCACTTGTCTTCAATTAATAAGTGAAAATATAGGTTTAACTTGTTAGAATACATCTGAGCTTTGCCGTTATGTAAGGAATACAGGGCGTCACGTGTGTCCACGTTTTGGATCGTTGATCCCTGCTAAAGATAAGCTTCCCCACAGCATGATGCATTCACCACTATGTATCAATGTGGGGATGGTGTATTCCAGGTGATCTGCAGTGTTAGTTTCTGACTACAAATATAGTTTTGCATGCAAGCAAAAATGTTTGGTTTACCATACCACACCATACCAGTTTATTTTGAAACCTCTAAAAGCCACAGGAAAACTGACTAAAAAAGCTTAACAAAAACCATAAAAGATCAACACGGACCAGAGAATAAGAGGTAAAACAGAACAGAACACAAATTTTAAAAAAATCTAGAAATGCTACTAAAAAGAATAAATAAAGAGAGAAAGTATAAAACATGCAAAACCATCTCACCCTCCACACAACATAGGAGCTGCAGCAGAAAAATCCTCATCACCTCTCAGTATAGATGTTTTTGGCACCACTAAAAGCATCTGTTCTATTGATCTGAGAATACAATGTGCTGCAAATGGGCACATGAGTGCAGACAAATAAAAAATCATTTTAAAATGAATTCAGAAATGATCTGGAGTTCACTGAGGGGAAACTAGTAATGGCGCAATCAAATCATGCCAGTTTAATAAAAGAGACCTTTACAGTAATTTAGGTGCAAGGTTAAAAAGCATGTATTTCTGTCTTCAGGCTGGATTGAAAAGACTTCATTCTTGACAAACAGTGGACACATTTCCAGTGTCTCCTACATGATTTGTTGGATGCTGCTTTTTATAAGAATGGTGGTTTTCTTCTTAGTACTCTTCAACAAGGCTAAATTTGCGTACTGGTCCTGTAAACAGATTCTTACACCTAAGCTGTGGATCTCTGCAACTCCTCCAGCGGTACTAAATCTTCTTTGTTGCTTCTCTGATCAGTAAGTTGAGATTTGTGGCTCTAGTGTCAAACAAGTTACATAGTTAAGTCATAAGAATCCTTTTTGAATGCACTGTAGCTTTCAAATATTTGATAAACAACATTATAAACCTATGTTGATTCATGTTGGGCTTATAGCTAGGCTTAACTCTTAGGTCTTTAATGTGATATATTTTATTGGGGGAAAGTTTGGGCTGCAGCAGCAAAGTGGGTAATTATTGCATCACTAATGCAATGTGTGTGCCTGGTGCGCCCACACAGGCGAACACACGAGGACACATGTAAGTCATGCTGCATAAATCGCTGCTGCTGACAGAAGCCCAAGAGTGATGTGGAAGCGAGATTGTTCACATCAGCATGTTGCTGATTATTAATGGCTTCTGACTGTCTTTGGACATTTTCCATCCATCTCACATGATGGAGGAGCGGCGGGACTCTGTGAACTCAGGGGTTTCGAAGAATCGACACTATTCGCATTAAAACAGATTGCTGTCCTCTCAGTTAATAGATTAACTGCAGCTGCTACAGGTTGAACATATGTGACCTCTCTAAGGAAAGTTCATCTACTGAGACGGTGCGCAATCTCAGTGAACATGAGCTATTTTGAAAGGCTTTAGTGTTCATAACTAAGTATTGTTCATCATGAAGAATATAAAAAGTTGATAAAAATGGACACTATTAAAGATTTTTCAGGTCGAGAGTTTAGTTCAGTCTTAAAATGGAAAATGTTAAGTACAGTGCAAAGTGTTCATCTTTTAATAACCACATTGTTTTCTTTAATGTTCATTTTATTGTGAATAAAACCACAGACACAACCTTTACTCCATAGCAAGCCATTTATTAAACTTAGAGCAAGCGTTTTCAGCAACAAGAAATCCGTATCCAATTCTTGTTACCTAACAAAAAAATGATTCCTCCCAATTTTTTAAAATTATATGTTTGTTTTTTTTCCTAAAACATGTGAGACCGTTTAGGTATTCTATAATAATAACAAATTCCTCTTAAAAAAAAATCTGACTTCTTTGAAAATATTGCATGCTAAGTTAAATGCTAAGAGAGATGCGAAACGCATTTTCAACTAAAGAACAAATTATGTTTATGAGTTGGAAATATTTTTCAAAAAATTTCCAAAAACTTGAAAACAATTGCTTTATGGCATCTGTGAGACAGAACTAAAGTGGGCAGGGGAGCAGAGACTCTGGAGATGAAAGGTCAAAACTCAGAGGTGTGTGTCATTTCAGGGGGTTTGATAGTGTGGGATGAGGCAGGTGTTTCTTTCTCTGTCACAGCCTACAGCTTGTTTCGTCCTTTTTCTCTGATTTTGTCCTGTTCTGTTTTTCTGTGCCCGACTCACTTTCAGTTTGCATCCTTTCTCAATCCCAACCCCCATCCCTCAGCCCTCTCTGGCTGCCAGGTTTGGCCTCTCTCTCTGACTCTGTGTGTGCCACGTATGTAACCTAAACTGTGGAACAGCCAAGCAGGACGGAGCTATGAGAAAACCTTTCTAGTAGATTGTTAAACTCACAGGATTTGGTGTCTAATTTGGGTTAGCTGTTGCTATACCAGCCTGGAATATTTCTTTAACATGTTTTAAACTCATCTCGTCTCCCACTTTCCGTTTTTTTTTCTCTCCTGTTGCACTTTTCCTGGATGTGCCTCTCTGTTTCCATGTCAGTGTGCTGTGTAGCTGCCCGTCTCATATAAACACAGGCTCCTCCCTCACCCTGACTTAATGTCATTAACAGGTGGCTGTCAAAAATAGACACACACACACTGACAGTAGGGCGGTCGCAGGCATGTTTTCACCCACGCTGGCAGAACCTTCAGCATGACAGCAGACCACCCTGCAGCACCTATCCTCCCTGATTTAAAATTTCAAACATGTATGGAGCACGAACAGGGTGCCTTTCAGACTGAACATGAGCTGCAAGCACAGTCGGTGGGCCAAAACAGCAGCGACACATCAATAGCGCTAACCAACCAGGCTGCAGCTCTAACCCCAACTTACACCCACTTTCCATAGCTCCTCTGTACCTCCCTTCACTTCCTCCCCTTTTTCCCCCTTTCACTACCTCTCCCATCACCACTCTGCCCCTCTATTAGGTTTCAGGCACTTCTTCCTCCTGAACTGAACAACACGCACCAAACAGGTCAGATTTATTCTTCTTTTCACTCACACGCCTTAGCCTGATGTCACTCTGTGCGGCCACGCATCACACAGACGGCGGCAGAGAGAGAATTCCTGATTTTCACAACAAAATCTGCACGTGTCTGCACAAGCTTGTCCTCTGCGCAACTTACTGTGGAAGTAAACATAGCAGAGTTGCAACAAAACTAATTTTTAGTACTTTGACTGGGAGAATTGCCAGTTCCAAAGCAAGTATTTGTTTGCATCACTTGCATTTGGAACAGCTTGGACGGTATCTGTGGTTCACAGAGTGGTAATGTGATCGAGGTTTGTAACTCTATCTCCACTAACTTGGCTGTCAGTAGCTGTATTCTAGAGATTCTCTATTACTGCTGGTGTTGAAAATGGGCTCTAATTGTTTAAGGTCTTTGCTTCTGCCTTGCTTAGGTCCAACTGCAAACTTTTGCTTAAACTCAAGTTTGTAGAATTGTGTGAAATATATAAAATATATATAAATAAAATCTAATTTAAGCCACAAATGGACATTAGTAAGACAAAAATGTGAAAACAGGATATTTCTCTGTGTATAAAATAGGCTATTAGCTGTAGTTTTTTAAAGAGGAGCAACTTATTTTTGTTTAATCAAGTAAATCAAATCTAATATAATATAAATAAGCAAAAGCAAAACATTTGCATGGCAGCTGTACCCAGATTTTTATATATGCTTTTTTACAACCTTAAATCAGACTAAGCTTTTCCTGTTTTACCTCACTTTCTTCAAATATTGAGATGGGTTTTTAAAAAAAAAAAAAAAAAACCTAAGATAATCATGCCTTAAACATTTTGGGAAAGAGATGTCATGGCTGTGTAAGCTTCTGATTAATTCACAACATCTGAGTTATTAAAGGCACACCTGTAGATGAATTGTAAGACAAAACATCAAACACATGAGGACACTTGTGTGACATCATGGAAAACTCAAAAGACAACAGTAAACATATTAGGATAAGATATTTGGAGCTCCACAGGTCCATTTCAATTTCCAGAAGCCTGAAGAAACCACATTCATCTGTTCAAACAATTATCATGGGAATGTCTAGTTGTCTCACTGCTCTGATAGGAAATGGCTTCTGTGTCCCAGAGATTATAGTGTTTTAGTTTGTAATGTACATATCAAACTCAGAATAAAAGCTAGATCTTATAAAAATGCTGTCTGCGACTAGTAAGAGAGCCTCATTGTACAGTAGAACAAGTGCTGCACTAAAATAGGCTGAGTGGACACTTAGAAGGACCGAGGACATGTGCGGACATGAAGACGCCATTACACCAAGCGCAACGTGAAAACCCAGTCCATAGTTTACCAATACACCCAAGGACAAAGACTTTAAGCTTTTAGAAACACTGGACTAAAACTTAACTTTTTGGACTTAATAAACATTGCTCCATTTGGAGGAAAAAGTGGGGAAGCTTGCAAGTCTGCAAACACCATCCTATCTGTGAATTATGAAGGTGGCAGTATAATACTGCAGAGGGAGGTTTGCTGCACTTCATCAATCCGTGACATCATGACGTAAAAAAGCTATGCAGAAAATTACATAAGTACAAATGAAATTCCATCAAACTATTATAAGAAGCTCAATCCAAGTTAGACAGTGGAAAACATCAATTCTATTAAATAGTAAGAAAATCTATGTACACTTCTGACTGAAAAGTTCTTTTAAAAATGCTTGTTTTTTAAACAAGCATTTTAACATATTAAACAATCCAGCATATGTCAACAATCCAGACAGGAAAAAGTTTGTTTGATTAATGTGAAATAATGGGGAAGAGTATATTTTATCCTTTCATAATGTATGTTAATGTCTGGTTTAAGCTGTATGTCAAACTATAAATTGTAGACTGCTTCATAAAAGCCATGTGCTGTAATAACAAAATAGCATTGTGTAAATGATTGATAAATAGAGTTTTCACAATGCTAAAATGAGATTTAAAAGAAAATCTGGGCTGATGTTTGTTATCAGGTAGTTCAGATTTGTTCAGCTCTGACATCAAGTTAAATTTAATCAACATCAAATTTTAAAAAAATGACCCATTCTTTGATGAATGTAAACTGTTTCTCAGTTTAAACCTGGTTCTGGTCACTAACCTTATTCTAACAGATATTTTATTTTTTTTAGCAAAATTATATTTTTTTATTGAAATATATTCCATTTACTTTTCAATTTACACAGTTGCCCAACAGATTTGCAGGTTAGTGCTCAGTGACATGTTGATATTACTGTTTCAGAAAATCATTTTGTGGTTATTTAAGCTCTTATTGTTGTGGAAACCGGCTGTTATGACCAATGAGTCAGGCTTTCAGAAGACGGTTGTCATGAAAATAATGACTGTAAAAATGGTTTGCAGGTTTCTATATATATATGTATATATATATATATATTTTTTTTTTTACAAAATCCCTCACAGTGTCTGCACTCGGATTTTTTTTATTTTGCATGTGACAGAGCATACTGTCATGATACTCCTGAATAACTGCACACGGAGGACTTTCAGTGAGAGGGTTCACGTGTTGTGTTGACTATTTAAAACCGCTGATGGTGTCATGGCAAAGCTCTGAATTAAGTGATCCAACAACTGCGAATGAGGCCTGCTGGTGCTGGCCCCCTGCCTCCTCTCGGCGTACTGCTGGACGACACGGCCGAGTTAATTACTGCAGCCCCCTCTCTGTCAGAGGGCTCAGGCTTAAATTATCACCTCTAATGCACCCCTGCACATGGCAGCAACACTCTTGTGCCCGGTTGTTTGCATTGTTAACCACATTCACTCGTATTAAGAAACAACTTAATACCGTGCCCTGCAGAAGTATTCACACCCTTGAACTTTTATAAATTGCGTCATGCGAATACCACAACCTTTAATGTTTTAATAATAATTCAACTTTATTGTCATTGCACTGTCACAAGTACAAGCAATGAAATGTGGTCAGAGCCGGGAATCGAACCCGGGTCGCCCTGCTGCCAGCCGGGAGCATTAACCTCTCGACTATCGGCGCTCGCCATTATAACTAAAGTGAAAGAAAGTGATTGGTTAAAAATCTGAAAAGTTATTCAAACTAAAACTTTATTGTTTATTCCTTTATTACACTACGTTCAAACTCAAACCGCCTTGAACATACAGCACAATCAAAGTTCAGACCTAAATTCATTTAAGCACCTATATCAAATCTGACCAAGCTTGATCTACTTTACAAACCCTCTTTTGGTGCAAAGTTGGTAGAAAAATACACCAAAAGACTTGCAGCTGGAATCATAGCAATTCATAACTCTGGAGGGCTGAATAAAAATACATGCCACACTTGTCAGATTTTTATTTGTCAAAGTACTTTAAAAAAACATGCACACTGAAACTTCCGTTTTAGTTATTTTCTTCTTTGTGTTTAAGTATTACATAAACTCAGTAAGATACAGAGATGTTTATGTTACAGTGACAAAATGTGAAAAAGAGACTGTAAGGTCAAGACCCTGTAAGCTGGATGTGGAGTTTTACATCTCGAAGACATTTAGAGTGTTCGCCAGAGAGCACAAAGCAGGTTGTGGGGTATTTGTATCAACCCTTCATCCCCTCAGATCAAAGCGGATCTGTCTCTGAGCCGCAGATAGCGTACCTGCTCAGGGAGAAGCTCTGCTGGGGAAACAAAGATGGGTGGTCTCAGTCATCTTTCACCTTGACACGACACGAGCCCACCCTGCTAGCTCCTCCACACCCATTGTTTCTTCATCTGAAGCAGAATCTGCCTCTGAGAGGATTGCCATCTGCTTTATCTGCTGTTGGCTGAGAGCACGTCATATGGCTTTTAGGGAGGGAATATTGTAGAGGCTGATAAAGCTGGTGGAAATTAAATATTATGCTGGTGATGAAAGGATTTTGCTCTGGTGAAGCATATGCTGGCTGCTCTTTCATCTTTGTGTTTTATCTCTGTGTTTCAGAAGATTGGACAAAAAAAAGCCCCCACGCAGACTGGCTCTCCTGGTCCTTCTGTGTTTCATCCCATCGTATTGTTACCTTAGTGCATCCGCCCCCAACATCACTGCAGATCTATTCATAGCTCCTTGTATCTAATTTCAGCATCCAGCCCACTTTTTTTTTTTTTTACTAAATTTCTCACAGTTTTTGCTCAATTCACTCATCCAGAAAAGCACAGCTGTGTCACAGTCGTTACAGAGTTACAACCATCCGTCTCGCACCCACTTCATAGTGAATCCCTCATTTGTTCCTCTCGTCTTTTTCCTGTGATCTCTGCTGCTCCTCGTCTCCGGCCAGTATGTGGTCCAACTTCTTTGTGCAGCAGGAAGAGGAGGGCCGCATGGGGGTCGCAGGGGGCGGTCAGGGAGGGGGTCTGGCCGGAATGAAGGGTTTTAGAGGAGGACAAAGAAGGACCAACAAGATGAGTGACAGCCAGGAGGGTAAGATCAAGCTGGTCTTTTTTGTGGCGATCGTTGGGGTCACCCTGACAGTGCTGGGCATGGGAACAGAGTTCTGGGTAGAGCTGGCCCAGCCAAAAAATTACAGCGGCAACCAGACCTGCCAGATGGCCCACTACGGCCTGTGGAAGGGCTGCATCCGCACCCTGTGGGTGGCCGACATCGACCCGGAGAGGACGAGCTGCGGCCCTGCTGAACTACCTGGAGGTGAGATCAATGGGTGCTGAATCTGTGGTTGTCTGTCTGCTTTGTGAGTGAATGGGTCTGACTCTGTGGGGATATTTTAGCTGTCCATGAATGCTCCAAGAAAGCCCAGTCTGAAAAAGGGATAAATTACAGATGTTGTTAACAACACCTAAATAGTCTTTTCATAGATTTTAGACTTAATTTTTGCAATTTATTTCATTACAATTTCTTTAGATTTGTGCCCTGCTTCCCTGTGTTGTAAAGCTGCAGGAACATAAAACTGTAGACAAAATGTATCTACGTCATACAGATGATATGCAGACTGAATCATTAAAGACATGGAAACTTGGCCAGTAAAATTACACAGCTGTTGTGGTAAATATTTTATTTTTCCTATCTAATCAAAACAACACTAAAATAAAATAATGATTTTGTTTCAGTCAAATCTGACTGAACTTGAGCTTTATTGCTAAGAATGAGCAAAAATGAAAAGCGTCCAGATAACAAAAATTTATAGAAACATACACAAGTGAGCAGAATATGAGCGTATAGCCATATTTTCTAGATTTTCATTAGGAATAAATTTTTCACAATTATGCGCTACTTGGTGTTGGACTATATTGATAAAATGTATCAGTGTATACTGCTGTCCAGGTATGAATATATTTACAAATCCCTGCATATAACCTGTCATGTCCTGTTGTACATTAGGTGATAAAGACCACAGGTTTCTTGTTTTGACAGACAACCGTGTTTACTGTAGTGACGGCTCCTTTCCAATAGCGCTTTATGCAACTTGACCGTGGCTGGGTTCTCCAGAGATTATCTGCACAATGACCTATTTCTGTCTGAAAGGTTAGTTTAGACATGGAGAGAGGCATTTACTGAAGGACCTCCTGGATTCACTGACATGTTCAGAGAATTTCTCAAGAGAAAAATAAAAATTTTCCTCACAGACATCAAAACGAAGAAGTGTGTGATCCTTCTCAGCCAGCCTGGGAAAATTTACTCTAGGGTGATGGACAGAAGGCTTCGACCTCAGGTTCAGGAGGAGCAATGTTGCTTTTCTCTTGGCCACGGAGGAGAGAAGACTTGATCTTTGCCTGCCCAGAGTTGCTGAGGTTGTCAAGGTGGTTTGGTTGTCCAGTCCAAATGTATCCTGGGGATCTATAGAAGGCTTCTAGCTGCATCCCCTGGAATTTCTTGTGGTAAGTGAAACAAGAACTGTGTCTGTAGTCTTGGCACAAAGTTGAACTCTGCCAGGGGTGCTTCTTGTCCACAACCCTGTTAATGATCCACAATACTTTTTAAAAAATATTCTAGAGATTCCTGAGACAAAGAGAGAACTCTTTGGAAAGTGTGTGCCTTGCTATATTTGCCCTAAAACTAACATATCTGTCTTACAGATATTTCCTAACAAAGTATTAGAAGTATGATGGGGTTGCTTTGCTGCTGGAATGATAAATTCTGGAAAATCCAAAGGGATTGAGTTGTGCAGTAGGACCTGGATTTGAATCGTGTACACCTCTGAATGGCTCAATGAAGCTTCAAAAGTGGCCTAATTAAAGTCTGGACTTAAATCCAACTCTTTGCCAGTATCTCAAATAGTTGGGAGCAACTAGGTTTTGACACAGGGGTATGTTCTGGATCACTGGCTGTTTCTGGCCAGCAGATCTGACTACAAGATGGTTTGTCGATGTGTGCGAGATGCCAGCATGCTCCTGAGAATCTCTTTCTCACATCCCTCCACAGTTGGCCCAGGCTGCCTGTCACAGATGGCTGTGAGCTCATCACATTTGTAGAAAAACAACTGTTTTCACCATCCTCTGCCTTTTCCCTCTCGTATCAATGTTTACGTGCCTCTGGCTGCCGTCCCGGCCTGCTGATGTTGCGTCTGTCATCTTAAGACCAGCAATCCATCTTCGTTGCCCGCTGAACGGAGAAAGTGACGGCTCAATAATTACAGTCTCAGCAGGGGTTGCGAGAAAAAAACAAAAAAACCCAAACAAGCTGACTGTGGAAGCGAAATGTGTGACAGAATCAGCCGGCTGATAAATGCCGGATCAGTTTCAGAGCTTGCACGTGGGCTAAAGCCATGTTTGTGTGTGGAGGAACTGTATGTGTAGTCATCTTGGACAACATAATTTTTTTCTGTGGGTTAAAATCATCACTATGCTCCTGTGAAGCCAAGTGGAATCTGACTACTTCACAGTTTTTGTCTAAATATAGAGAGGAGGGGGCAAGGAAGAGGAACAGACAGACAGAGAGGGAGAGTGTGTCTAATGCAGTATTAACCAACCCCTCTGTGTTTTCTCTCCCTCCTGACTTATCCTCCTCCCTTCACCTCCTTCTCCATCTGTGGCTCTCCTCTATCCTTGCCTTCACTCACTACCCCTCCATCTGCCTGAAACGCACTCCTCCATATTCGCTTATATCCCATCCTTTGAACTCTTCTTCTTGCTTTCTATCCCTCTGCTGCCACATCTCCTCATCACAATATGCACCATTCTCTCAGTCTTCCTTTCTTTCTCCTCTCTGCTATTTATCCTAATGTTTTGCTGTCTCTCACTGTCTCTGGCTGCACCTTATGTGCAGTGGTATGAGATGTAGGGGTGTTTGCGCAGAGGTGTGTGTGTGTTTGTGTCTGTTTTTTTAAGTCCGACTCTTGGATATAAATAGGAATGATGCCTGGAAGGACAGAGTGCATGGATGCGTATAGTAGACACATCAGAGGAGACCAGCAGCCATCCAGAGGAATGTGCGCGCGTGTGGGTGTGTGTGTGTGTGTGTGTGTGCCTTTGTCTTATCTTCTGTTTGTACCCACAGAATCCAACTGCACCTACTTCAAGTTCTTCACCTCTGGGGAGAACGCAGTCATATTCAAGAAGACGACAAACAGAAGTGAGACATGTTTATCCTCTTTACTCCACCGCTTTCTGATGAACACACACTGGTTACACCTACCGTCCAATAAAGATGCCCACTGTGGTGCTCACAGAACCGTACCGGCGGTGTTTGTATTAGCCCATTAATTTCCACAGCCACCCATTTTCCAAAGTAAGCTATATGCTATCAGACTGATTAATGTGTTTACTATCCCGCCCAGGGAGCCACTTGTTTCAGTGAAGTTTTCAGATTAGCTTGCTGACACTTAAATCTTGTCTCACACTGAGCGTTGGTCATTTTTATCAGCAGCTAAAGTTGTGTTGCTAATGCTTAAAAACCCACTTTTCAAGAAGTTATCATCTTTAAAAGGTGCAGATAAACCTTGTAGCTGAAATCAGATATGTTCATGAACTGTATAAACATATTTTACTACATTAAACATTTCCTGTTAAAGGTTTTTAGACAAGCGTTATGTCCATCCAAATCAGAAGTCTATATTGGCAAACGGTGCCTTGAAACAACGCAGATTACCATGTCATTGCTTTCCAAGACTTCTGAATCTATAATTTGCAACAATTGCATCAAATTGAGGCATGGCAGTTTTATTTTTATAGCACACATCGAACAACAAGGCAATTCAAAGTGTTTTACATGAGGCGACACCTCAAACACATTTCTTCCTCGTGTGACATCATGGGAAAATTAAAAACCACCAATCACAAGGTGAGGAAGAGAATTGTGAACCTTCACAAGTCTGGTTCATGCTTGGGCACAACTTCTAGATCCTTGACAGTATTTTATATGCAAATACAAAATATCCTCATATTTGATTCCCATCACTTTAAAAAACTTCAAACTCAGATTTTTATTAGGATGGTAGTTGAAGTAAATACTTCTAAGATCTCTGCTGTTAGAGTTATTCCTAAGACAAATAGAAAAACAATTAGCTAACGGTTTTGGAGGTTAAGAGTTCAGAATGAATGCACAAATATCTCAACATCCTCCTTATTCATACTATTTTTGTGTATAACTTTTTCTCCTTCAGTTTCCTAAGTTTATGGTAGGCTAGATACCGACAACTCATAACTACATCACACAACCTCTCCTCAAAGAAAAAGCATTTTTGATAATGTATAGTAAGTTCAGATAATATTATTATACAGACACGCTCAACTAATAGTGCTATTATTATGCTGGTAAGGCAACCGGATGTCACAGAAATTAATTAGATATGTACAATATGTTGTGGTTGAGCTAAGAATTAATCCAACAAAAACTTACCAGGGGAAACATGACACATGATGGACATGCATATTCTCAGAGAAGAGAAAAAAAAATTCAAGTTCTTTCAAAAAGCAACAAAGATATCTTTGTGTTGCATCCAAACTGTCAGATGATTGGCTTGTAAAGTGACTCCTGGGTGTGATGAAAGCAAGCATATGAGTTTTAGGTTTAATTTGTTATAGAATATTCCATAATAATGAGCAAATATGCAAGAATGAAAGATGTCTAGATTTACAGAGTGGAACATATTGTTGTTAATATTTTGTTCAACAGAAACTGGGGGCAATCTTTGCAAAATCCTACTTTAAACTGAAAAGGTTTTTATACAACTTTGCATCCTAAATTTGATGTCTTCTCCCTTTTACAGATTTGAACCTAGCAGCAGCCATTTTGGCTCTTTTGAGCCTGACCATGATGGTGATGGGCTCCATCTGTATTGCCATGTCGCTCAACAAAGGAGTGCCCTTCTTTCTCAAACCAGCATCCTTCTGTTTCATCCTATCAGGTGAAAATCAAGATTCCCATTAAGGCTTATATATTTGTAGAGTACGGACCTTATATGCACCTTGTTGTCTGTGCATGTATTTTACCTGCTGACAGGCTTTAGAACACCTTTGAGGTTTTGAACATCTGGACACTTTTGCAGCCCCTTTCTTCTGACAAACCTAAATAAAATGTGTGGAAAATGTTACTTTCTGAAGTCACCCAATTAGTGAATGTTATCAGGCTCTTTTCAATGTATTCTTAGTATAAATACAACAGAGAGAGAACATTATTGAACAGGACTAAATCTAAGTTATAGTGTGTGGCAATTACGCACTTTGTGTTAGTTCGACATAAATTACCAACAAAATACGATGAAGTCTGTTTCAAAATGTGATAATCAAGGTGGCATAAACACCTTTGGAAGGCACAGTTTATTTTAGGCTGCAACCTTCACCTAATCCCCGTTTATCATGCGTTCCAACTTGTGCAGGTGTTCTGGTTCTCCTGTCGGTGCTGATTTTCCACCAGTCTGTACTGGCTTTGCTGTCCAGTGACCACTCCATACCTCTTCACCACGAGCTGTCTTGGTCTGTCGCCTGCGTCGGCTCAGCCGGAGCCATCCTCATCGTTGGAGGTGTCCTGTTCATCTTCCTTGCTCTCCCTTTTAGTCCCTGGCAAAAATGCTTTCCACACAAGGATAGCACCACCTAGCCCTTAAAATATGAATACTGCAAACGATATCCTCAGTATTTTTTTTTTTTTTTGAGGAAGCGAACACCAAATTCCAAACAGCTGTGACTTTAAGCTTGCATTTGGTATGTAGCTTGCCATAAAAGACACACTAGGTCTTAACTGAATTTGAGAAGAGGAATGAATGACACATGAAACACAGGAAGGTCTCTAGACTTAGGATTTTACAGTAATCTTTGTTATGTCAGTAATGTGTAGCGATAAAGATGAAACGATTCTTTTAGAATTAAAGCCGAATCACAAATAAACCAATATTTCTTTGCATGCCAAAAGCTGTAAAACTGCAAATAAATATTCTATTTTTACTAATATGCTTTTCTGTTTGCTTTGTTTTGAGGTTAATCTATATTTATCACCGCCGTTATAAATACAGAAACATAATGTAAACCATAGATCTAAATGATAAAATTATGGAGTTATGTTAGTTCATGACAATCATAACTTTTCTGAGATTTTCAAGACATTAGCCATAATGTAAAATGTCAAAATCAGTTGCCATTGTTGTACATGTTGATCTTTGAAGACTTTTCCCCAAGAGCCACCAGGACAAAGTTTGACAAAAACAAACTGAACACTTTTTCAAATTTTATGCAAAATACAATAAACAATGCAATTTCTGCTGATACATAAATTAAGAACTTACATATTTATTCCTACTTAAAAGACCCATAATTACTTAGATTGAAGGTTAAAACATTGTAACTGCTGTTTGGAAACTGGCACATTTCAAACCTCAGATATTTCATTCAGTGATTCTGACTTTAAGAGAGAATATCGTGGTGAGATTTTAAGTGCTGCCTGAGGCCTTCAGAAAGATTGTAGCAGCTTATGAATCTGATAAAGGGTTCAAAGAAGTCTCAAAATAATGTGAAATCAGCCAGCTGTCTTTAAAAATGCAAGTGGACGACATTAAAAACAACTGCTGACAAGTACAGGTGTAGATGTTTTATGATTGTTCAGCAATTCTCTTAATGAATGCATAACTTCATTTGCCATGTTAATGAAATGTTTTGCTTCTTTTTATCTTGAGAAGCAGCTACTATCATTTTCTTAAATATGACAGTGCACTTTGTTTACTGTTGTCATGTATATAGCATCTGTTTTTGTCATAATTAAAACAATATAACATGAAGTAAATGCCTCCCTTTGTTTAGGTATGGCATTTTGTCTGCTCTACTGTCTGACATCCACCCATTCCCACCACAACTCTGTGTGACTGATAACCTCTCAGCTAAATGTTCCCATTCCCCAGAAAAAACAAAAACCAAAAAAAAAAAACCCCACTCCTCTATAATTAGTCCAGAGCTCATTGCAATGCATTTCACTGCAGAGGTTTGGGAAACCTTATCCTTGAATTTCAACCTCATGCCTGGCCCTCCGGCTTGTGCTCATACCTCTCCAACCCTGACCTCGATGCGTCACTTTCCCAGAGGTCTCCAGGAGAGGCCGGTGGGTGCCTTCCTCACCTCACCTATCCACCAGGAGGCCGACGTTTTTACGCCACACACGGACAACTGACCGATCAGCTCAGGAGCACTTCAATAAGCACTCATGCATCCAGACTCACTGGAGAGCAGACGGCATCCAGACAATCTCACCTGAGCCATACTCGCATGCTTTTAGCTCCAAGCAGGCAGAAACTGAATCTACATGACACACTATCCTGCTTGTATATACAGCCATTAATAGCTCCACTCTGACTATGTGAAGTGTGGTGCAGGGGCTTTGGCTGCTTGTTTACAAATAGAAACAAATTTGAATTCTTGATGCAGAACCAAGACATTAAAAATGGAAATAAAAGAAAAAATAAGCTATGGTTGATAATTTCTAAATTAAGGAAGAGTTAGTATCTGTCTATTAGATTTAACATATTATTCCAGTCCTTAATTTCCTCATTGAGGTTGGACTGAAGAAGGTTTAGTAATAGCAGACAAACTAATCCTCAAAATCCAGGAAAACGTCTTGGACTTTTAAGATGCTTGTCAAAGATATCACACCGCTTCTTCCCTCCAGTTACTGTAAGATGAGCCATCTCTCACTCTCTAGCCAGTCACTATCCCACTGCGGTCAAAATACACCAGAAGAGAAGACCTTGAGTGCAGTTTCTAATTGTTCATGCAAAAGTATGCATAAAATAACAGATGGCTCCATCTAAAAACAAAAAGCAAGAGTCACACCAAAGGACACTGAGATAACTTTCTGTTAATTCTCTCACTATGCGTCTCTGCTAACTACCACCCATCTGGCATTATCTATGCATTTGCGCATTTAAAGAGCCGCAGGTTTGACAGGGAAGGTCAAAGTCACTCCACACAAAAGATTAGACCTTGAGTTGGAGTATGAAGCACTTATGTCTCAACTCTTTTGCAAAAACATCAACTTTGTAAAAGTTTGTAAAAGTCAAGTTGTAAAATACAAGATTTATGTGTTCCCATGCAGTGGCCTCCAAAAGTATTCACACTCTTGAATTTCAAGTTGTCACGTTACAACCTCTAACTTCATTCTGTTTTACTGTGATACACTAACACCAAGTAGTGCATAATTGAGAAGTTTAAGGAAATGTTATGATCTTCAACTATATAACTATTCTTTTTAGATTGAAAATGGAAAAGATGTGGTGTGCATTTGCACCCTCACATGTCCTCTCTTTTTAGTGAATAGAGTTCATACAGATGTAATTTAATTTCAGTATAAATACAGATGTTTGTGAAACCCTCAGAGGTGTGTTGAAGAACATCAGTGAACAAATAGTGCAATAAAAGCCGAGACACACAGCAGACAAGTTGGAAGACATTTTGATGAAACATGCCAATTGGTATCATGGTAACACTGACCCTATGGCGGCTCATGAGGAAAGCAGCATTATGCTGTGGGAATGAAGCTGGTCAGAGTTGAGGAGATAGACGGTGGTTTAGCTCTGTTGCCTTGCAACAAGAAGGTCCTGGGTTCGATTCCCGGCCCGGGGTCTTTCTGCATGGAGTTTGCATGTTCTCCCTGTGGATGTGTGAGTTCTCTCTGGGTTCTCTGGCTTCCTCCCACAGTCCAAAAACATGACTGTTAGGTTAATTGGTCTCTCTAAATTCTCCCTAGGTGTGAGTGTGTGTGTGCATGGTTGTTTGTCCTGTCTGTCTCTGTGTTGCCCTGCGACAGACTGGCATCCTGTCCAGGGTGACCCTGCCTCTCGCCTGGAACATTGGCTGGAGATGCACCAGCACCTCCCAACCCCATTAGGGACAAGGGTGTTGGAGGATGGATGGTTTACAAAAACAAGATGATTGATTTTAAACCATCAGAAATCCCTCCTTATTAGATTTTGAGTTCTGAGTTGGGAAAACACCTTTTACATTTGAAGGTGGAAATTAAAGTTCAGTTTTCAAACTGGAAACTCAGAAATCATGAGCAGAAAGTATAAACTGAACACATCCCAATACATCAGTCATTGTCAGGTTTTTTTTTTAGATAAATCCTTGATTGTTATCCTTGTTCTCTATATAGTCATATTTGATATTACTTCAAACTGATGTGTTTTTGTTCCTTCAGCTATCTGCAAAACCAGATCTAGTTTTCAGTTATTAAGTTCAATTTCATCTGGTCATGGCTGGTAAGACTGGCACCTGTTTTTGAAGACACTGGTGATATTGAATCATTACATCATCATTTTTTGCTAAGGCTTAAATAGTAACTCTGATAAAAAACAAACAAAAAACTGTATTTCTTGAAATTTTCAAATTGCTTGGATGTAAAATGATGGAACAATGAAATCTGAAACTCCAAACTGCAGAATTAATTTTGAAAAGTAATTTTTCCCCAGATAACGATAGGCATTAAAATGGTTTACATCTTCACATACTGTAGATGTAAACTCATGCATGTTAAGTCTTTGTCTCACAGTAGGAAACAGTCTACAGTATTTTTCTTAAAAAATGAACAAAAGACAAAAGTCTGAATATGTCTGTTATTGTTTTTTTTTATAAACTTCGTGCAATACAGTGTTTGAGTTTATCACACATTTAGATAAACTATAGTCATTTGTCTAGATATATCTATTCTCAACTACATACTATTCATATTGCCCACATAAATGCTGTCTGTGTGCAGTTTAGACAGATTTTTTTATTTTTCTGAAATGAAATCAAACAAATTAAAAACATATAGAATCTGGAAGCATCTGGTTATTATTTAGTTTCTTCATTTCATCATGTAGCAGGTGAATCCCAGGTCTCCACCTGGATCTGCAGTCACTTGGAACAGTTTAGCAGAGCGGTGGGAGGGTGGGGCAGTTCACATGTGTTTACATTCTCATCAGCATCAACAGCTCTCACTCAGGAGTCGGCAGTTTCATGGGAAGCACAGTGAAAAGACTCTTTGGGGAGGTTTGGGAGTTTGTCTCTGTGAGGAAACTATTATCAGAGATGTGATAAGGTAAAGAAAAAAACTGACCAGATATGGACTGGCTTTAGGTTCAAGTCTGCTGGGCACTCAATCGGCAGGTGTCCATCAATCTGAACCTGCTTTTTCCAAATGCTTGAGCTGTGGTCCCAAAAGAAGGTATCTATAGAGTTTACAAATATGCATAAATTACAATGTACATGTCGTTTTTTCCACATTTCCTCTTTGTTTAAACCCTTTTAACCCACATAGATGTGTTTTGTTTTGTGACTGAAAAGGATTATTTGCATGGGTCCTGTTAGGGCTTTTTTTTTAATACAAAAAAATGATGGATTCTTTGTTTTTTTTTTCTCTTTTTAGGAAGCAATCTTTACCTGATTCTGTACATACGTTATTTTGCTTCTTTCTTCTTTTTTTTTATCCCCTCCCACAGAGGTTTCCATTAATGCCCAAGAACAAACATCTTCAACACAATAAAGCTACAAGTACTAACTGCTAACACTGATTAGAATGGAAATAAGACAAACAGAGGCCCATAGAAAACCCGAACCTGCAATGGAGATTGTTGGCTGCCTCAGTTGCTCATAATATTGTTGCATTTCTTTTAGCATCAGTATTTGGAAGACAATTTACAGTATTCACATCTGACTTCTTTTTTTTATAAAGGAAAACTCTACATTATGGGAGTTAAAAAAATAAAACAGGCTCTCATTCGCCAACAATTTGTGCACACTCATTCTTTAACACACGGCTACACACAGCTCACTGTCGGCTCTCAGTGGCTCTGCATGGATTCACAGTAAAAGTCATTAAGATCTAAAACAAACTTAACGCAGAAGAAAAACAACACCATGAAAATCAACGTTTCATTCCAAACTAGTGTTTGCAAATATAACTAGCCTGTAATAACACCGAGAATAATCACAACAACAATTTACATTAATGATGCTCTGGTTAAATTAGCGATACTCCTGCACAGAAATTAGGTGAAGTGTTTTCATAGTAGCCCAAGGTTAATTGCATTTGATCATTAACAAAATAAATCATTTCTAGCACATCGAAATATCAAAATAGTTTATTTTGTGAAAGTTCATTGTTGTTGTTATTATCGTTCTGTTATTACTCTTCTTTTTTTGTTCTCAGTGAGATTGAGTTGACTAAATAACAGTGAACAAGGAGGAGTTATCTGCTGTCCTATTTTTTTATTCTCCCTCTTTTACTATCCCACCACCTTTCTTCTTACCTCCCTCTACACAGGTGTTGTCTTCCTATTAAGGGTGTTAGAGTTGCTCTCTCTGTCTCCCTTCAGTCTGTCCAGAGTCCCCATCCCTCGCTCCCTGTCTACTGTGGATGACGTGAACGGCGGAGGAGCCACAGAGTTAGCCATTGGTGCGTTGGAGTTGGAAGTGTTAGAAGGGTTATGTGACTTGAGTGAGGGCAGCGTGCCGCTCATCATGACTCCCCCTCCTCCGCCCCCATCTTTCGGGAAGCAGTTGTGGAGCTGGTAGAGTGTGGCCCTGTCCACGGTGCCGTACATGGGTGGCAGACCTGCCAGTTTGGGGTCGCGAGACAGCGTGTAGAGGGAGATGTCTCCTCCAGCCAGGGCCGTGTGCGAACGAGAGTGCGGGTTGGGCAGAGTGGAAACTGAAATGGGCCCCTGGGAGAGCAGCGCAGAGGGAGGCAGGCCGAAGTTCTTCCCTCCACCTCCCCCGACGGGCGAAGGGTCTCGGGACCGGGACGGGTCGGTAGAGCGTGACGAGGAGCGTGAGCGACGGCGGAAGCGGTAGCTGGGCAGGCGCAACATGGCGTGCGTTGTGCTTTTAAAGATGTCGGTGCGAGAGCGGCAGCGGAGCTCTTTGTTTTTCTCGATGTAGATGTTGACAGCCAGTACCCCAACCATCTCGGCCATGATGAAGGATAAGCCTCCAAAGTAAAAGGACCATCCATAGGAATACTGCCATTTTTTGTCTTCATCTTTCTTAGGCGAAATGTCTCCTAGGGCAGCCGAAATGTAGACGATCACACCAATTATGTTACTCAGACCTGTGAGGGCAAAAACAATGTTCTAATTATAAAAAAATATCTCAATTAGTGATTACAATTAAATGTTAAAGAAAATGCATGGAAAGCATTCATAACGTGTAGGTGAGCATCACTTGAAATACATCGTTTGTCTTCAAACATCAGGTTACAGGGGTCACAAGTTCACCAGGGAAAGTTAGATATCTCTCTTTCCAGCTCATAATAAAGGATTCCCACGTGTTTCCAGTTGTCTCTCCACTGGGTCCAGGCTCAATACTGGTGTCATCCCAGTTCAACATGCATAGAAAAACTCCAAAGAGAGGGATCGGGTCCTTCTTGATAAAATTCCTGAGCCATTTGAAAAGATTCTCTAGAGAAACTTCAAGGATGAAGAATTTTCTCATATGAGGATCCTTATTTCAGCCTCTTCTTCCTGGATTTCATTCTTTCCTCATAGGTGAGGGTTTGAGTATGCATTGCAATTGAGAACCTTGCTTTTTGTCTTAGTTCTTTGTTCCTCATACCAAAAACGCTCCAGTGCACACTGGAGGCTGTGGCCTTAAAGACGCCAACCATCTGCAGAAAGCCAAGATGAGAGCCTGAGATCCCCAAACCAGAAACAATCCTTTCTAGGACTGAGTCATAAGATCACGTCCATGAACAACACAAACTCAATTGGCAACAAGGGGAAGTCATGGAGGAGTTCAAACCGTATTGGGAACAATGGCCATAAGATTTTAAGACCTGGCCTACAGAAAGCTAGAAGTATGATCCCTTGACAGGTGGAACAGACTCTCTGTTCGCCTTTCTTAAAAATCAGGACCGTCTTCTTTACAGGTGCTGTTATACTCTTCCATGGGACACTGAAGAGGCGAGTCAGCCATGACAGCCTCAAATTATGAAATTCTTCGGCATCTCATGATGAATCTCGTCCTTCCGTTGTGCCCTTCAAAAAGAGAGCATATTAAACACCTCAATGCCTTCAACCATGATTATGGAGTTACTGTCACCCAAATCCTGTGTCTCCGCCTCCTCCATGAAGGACATGGTGACTAAATTGCAATCCTTAAAGTGTTCCCTCCAACACCTGGGTCAGCAGTTTTCCCCTAAACTGCACAGGGCCTACAGTGATTCCTGCTGCTGCTCTCTGAAGATTGAAAAGTATTTTTAGAGCTTCCTTGAGACCAACCAGTACAATTATGTCATTTTCCACATCTTCGAAATGTCTTTTTGCTTTTGAAACTTTAGATAGCTTCTGGCCACCCGAATCTGTCACATTGTTTCAGGAACCTCCAAAGAAACCAAGTCCTGAAGGTCTCCTTCCAAAGTACTTAATTTTTCAGATTACATTTTAGGACTACTCAGTTGAATTTACACACACATGTATATATCACAAGTATGTAAATATTTCCGCAAGGTATCTTTGCAATATTCATCTGTTACCTGCAGCTACAAACAGGATTCCTGCCCCAAGGATGATGTTCCTTTTGCTTTTATAGAAACGACTAGCAGCAATGCAAACCCCACCCATCAGCAGCAGGATGGCACTAAGGATTGGGAAGATGTTGGAAGCCCTGACAACTCCTGAAAAAGAAAAGAGGAATAACAGTAAGCAACCAGCAAGATGAATATGACAAATAAATAGAAACAAATGTAAAGCCTTTATACTCATCAAAATGTGTCAGGGTTAAAGAAACAAGGGTGATGTTTTGGCTTGCTCTTCAGGCTGATTTTGCCGATGTTGAAAATAATGATTACTGGGCTTGCTGGAGATTTTTTAAGTAGTTAAGAAACTTGTATGTTTATGATAACCATCCTTTTTTTTTTGGTTACAGATCACAGAATGTATAATTTATAACCAGTTACTGTTATTTTATGTTTCAAAGTTTAGAGTGTTTTACCACTATTTTATCAGTGGTAAAAAAGTTTATTTATTTGACTTCACTGGACATGCATGCCCAAAGAAAGTAGTTGATTTAAATGACACATTTTTAATAAATACATCTATTCTTAAAGACTACTACAAAAAAATGAGGAAGACGCTTAAAAAAAAATTATGTGCCACGTAATGTAGCAAGCAACACAAAAATTAAAAATGACTTTAAGAATATTTTACTATTAGAGAGGACATTGTTTGCTTGATTATACACACGCATTTGAATTAAAATATTCCCATGTGGCTTCAAATCTTTCTTTAGGTTTTCCAACCAAAAACACAAACACACGCATACACACGCATTAACACTCCTCTCTCATCTAGGACAACTAGGCCACTGGAGAGAAAATGCCACCTAAATGCCAGCAAAATGCCTCTGCAACATTGTAAACAGAGCACAGGCTTTATGCATGCACAGGCTCACATGTAGCATATCACAGAGCAGAAAGACATCACTGCAGGGCACTGAGTGCGAACTAGGGCACCCCATCTCCCTGGCCTTTCTACACAGTCATATGTTTGTTTGTGTGTTTTTTTGGGACAATGTCGTCAGAGGAAAAAGCAATTTAAACCCCAATTTCTACACTTTCTGCACTACTACTTTGCATATATTTGTCTCATCATTCAAATCATACACTAAAGATTTTGTGAAAACCATCTAATGACTGAAAATGGTCAAGATTGTAGCTTGACTCTGACAGGTAGCCTAAGCTGCTGTCATACTGTTACTTATCTTGCATTCCACTAAGGTAACACATAAATCAGAACATGAATAAATGAGGGGGACTTTCTGGAATATCAACTCCTTCCATGTTTTCAAAGTATGTGTTCCTCTTAATGTCTTCTCACTTAAATACAGCATGTAGTCTAAGACCAAAGTGGTGAAATGCCATTTTCTGTGATGTCGTCATGAAGTTTACACATTTTTTTTTTATAAAAAAAAAAATCAAAGTTTCATTAGTGGCTGGAAATGAAAGTTCAGTAGTCTATGAGTCCCTCCAAGTGGTCAGATAATTACTAACCAACATAATCAGACAGTAAAGAGTACGATAGCTTTCACATTCAGTTTCAACCATTAAGCATCTCGAGGTGAGTAAACCACGCAGATTAGCATAACATGAGACAAAGTAATAGTCTTGTTGGGTCAGTACAGGGATATTTGAGTCGTGGTTACGCCACTTCTGTCACTGTGGTGAACATTTTCGGTCTACATATGAGGTTTAGTAAGAACGTGATGTAAGTATTTCACATGTATAAAGAATCTCCTGGTTCATCTAGTGATCAAACAATCTGTGTGCGTTTTCCAATCACTAAATCCACTCAAACAGCAACACTCTTTAGTTGGATGTTGTTAGTAAGGGAAGAAGACTCAAATTGAGTGTTCAGTGTCAATGAGGAAAAATAAATGGGAAAACACAGAAGTCATTTTTAAGAATATGCAAAGACATATCTGGGATTCATTTTGGTTGTGAGAAACTGAGAGGACAGAAAATAACAGGAATGCTAAATGTAATATATGAGAAGCTGCATTTACACTAACCATAAAATTGTGCAAATTGGAATTACAAAAATACATTTCCTTACTGAAAACACATCAATTTTGTAAAAAAGTATTTTAATTAGAAGGAGGGGGGTTTTCAGCCTTGTCAAAATGGAATTGAAACACTTTTTGCATCATGTAACTCAGGACAATTTGTAAACAGCAGCAGCGCACTTATTTGCAGGTACCGGCCTCCACGGACAATGTGCAATTGACTCCACCAGAGGTCAAACAGTTTATCAAAAGCTGAGTCATTCATTGTTGTCTCCGTAAAATCGCAGACTACAATTTCTCAAAAATGCACCACAAGTAGCCATCCCAATTATAAGGGGCCTGCCACCAAATGCCTGAGTAAGATACAGAAGTCTCCTTTGATGGCTGATGATGAGCACTAATGCTGTGGCTGAATATGAAAATATCTCATGTGTCTGCATCCTTCGCTCCTTGATTTTTAATGAATTATTGTACAACTGTGGTTTTTCGACGTTAGCAGAATATCAAGAAAGTTTTGTGAATATTTGTAATGGAAACACAGCCAGAGTAGATCTGATTTATTTTTTTGAACTGCACTCTTTTGTAAATACACACAGAGTGTTGAAGTAATGCAAGCCAGGCAATGTGTACTAGTTATAAATGTGAGAAGCTAAAGATAATTAAAAGTGTCCCCTGCAAAATCATTTTGTTACCGTTTTATAACAGTAAAACCCTGATTTACAGTTACTTATCCTGTTCTGATTCATGAGCATTGACTTACGTAGGACATACTCTGCTCCATCATGGTCAAAGTCTGCATCCTCTGGGAAATGATTAATCTGAGAACACACTCCTCTCTTCACTCCTGGGAAATAAGAGAAGAAAAAGGCTGACCTGAGTCAACAAAACGCCCAAACTCATAACTACAGTTTTAACGATAGAAAACACCAGCAATCCTGAAGAACAATCTAAATGACATGAAAACAGTGGTATCTTATATATATATTTATGTTTTCTTCTCAACTCTCCACAGAATAGCAAACTTCAACATATTGGGGGAAATCACAAGCACTACTGGAACTGCTTCTAGAAGCAAAAGGTGTTAGTGAAAACACAGAGGTTCATTTCTATACATACGGAGATACACAGCCAGACAGATAACTACCCTCATCTTGCATGTAGACAGACAGACGGACGCATGATGAGAGCACAAAACTGTTGCTGATAGATGGATTGTGAAACAGATGAAGTGTTGGAATGAAGAGACACAGACGGAGGGAGACGGAAAGATGCGAGATGAGCTGATTTCTGTCTCATAGATCTTTTATTTCCTCTGGTTAGTCTGAAAACAAACAAACAGATGTAGGTACAAAGGAGAGGGAGGTAAGTTAGGCCATAACAGCTTCAAGGCAACCATAAGCTGGACATACAGCACCTCACATATGTCTCTCACCACTTTTCATATTTCCTCAACTTATGAGCATAAAATTCAGTGTCTTTACTGATTTTTTTTGTCATAAATTAACACAAAGTAAACTATATTTGTGAAGAGGAAGATAAATGTGAGCCTTTCTATTTTGCAGCTATTAAAAATGTGAAAATATTGAGTTCCTTCAGAGTTAGAAAACATCTGACAGGATTTTGTTTAGGATTTTCCTATATTTAGCTCCCTTCATCTCCCACCAACCCTGATGAGTTTCTCTGTCTCACTTTGTGTAAACCACCATGTTTAGCCATATGGATAGGATGTTAAGAATGGTGTGCAGGATTAGTTTCCAGGCACACAGTATTTTCACTGTGGGCCGAATGGTTTTTATTTTATTTAATCCTTATTTCACCAGGTTAGTCCTATTGAGGTCAAAGATCAATTTTACAAGGGAGACCTGGTTAAAGCAGCAGTGGCACTGTTACCATAAAAACAAACAACAAACATTAAAGTTTGTTCACCATAAACACTCACACACGGACAATGTGCACTGCAATGAAACTACCATATTTTTTAAATTCTTCAATAAAACTTGAGTTTGAAGTTGAAGCTTAGATTGTAAATTATTCCAGACATTATGTGCCAAAAATGTAAAGCTTTCTTTCCCAGTTCAGTTCCCACTTTGGGACGAATTTCAGAACATCCATAGACCTGAGATTGTAACTTCTATATTTCCTTGTAAAGAAATAAGATAGATAAAAAGGCGTAGCATCCAGAGTAGTTCATACATAAACACATAACAAATGACTTAGCTGCTTTATATATAAAGATGTCCAGTTAATTTTAGACTAGTGTACATAATGCATAGGGAAACCACAGTTGGCAATAATAACCACTCCACACAAATAAGGTCCCATGGAATACACTATGTGAAAACAGTGGCTCAAAGCATCCATATACAAAGCATCTTCATAGTCCACAATAGGTAGAAAGGTTATTTTCACCAGATTTTTAACAACATACTGAACATGGTCATTAAAAGTCAAATGGTCATGATGTGCTCTGTCTTCTCAAACCTACATCTGGTTGTTGCTGAAGGTTTCTTCCTCTTAAAGGTGAGTTTTTCCTCTCCACTGTCGCTATGCATCCTTGGTAGGAGGGATTGTTGTAAAGTCAGCAACACAACACAAGTGATTGTCTACTGTTGCTATATGATGCAATCTGATGGGATTCCTCAGACAGCAATGTATGTATGATTGGATAGAAATTACTTTTTTTTTGTAACATGCCTTGAGATGACATGTTGTGAATTGGCGCCAAGTAAATAAACTGAACTGAATTTGTGTATTTGTAATTCTCATGGCCACATCTCTATCAGTAATCTGCAAATAAGATAGAATAGAGCAGTATGTCTCCATTCACAGCATAATACTGTTGCCCACCCACAGACATAAATCTTTTAGAGCCAGCCTGTCCCGCATTTCCACCACAGCTACACCTCACTGCATCACTGCGCGACCACTGAGCATCTGTCTCTGATGAATACTCCACATACATCAAGGATACATGACCTCCAAGCTGTGCCAAAACACTGTCAGCTTTACTGCACCGCAATGTGAGCGAAAGGACTGAATGGAAGCTACGGCGAGGGAAACAGGGGGGGAAGCAGTGAAAGATGAAATGTAATGTTTAGAGAGTGAGACAAAGCATGAAGAAGGAGGAAACTGGGAGAGTGGGGTAATGAAAGAAGAGGGTGGGGGTTGCACTGCAGCAAAGCTGCAAGGGCTTGAGCTTATCTGTAATTGGCTGCTTTGCTATCAGGAAGCTTAGCAATGAGGACAAATTAGCTTTATACAATGACCAAGCTCGGAATGGGTTGGAGATGTTTTAAAAAGAGAGCCAAGAGATTTTGTAGGGGACCAGAAAGGCTTCCACCTCAATGTGGATGTGAGGAAAGGCACAGACTGTGCTCCTTCGCTGTTAAGTCCATCCCAGCGTTCAGTGTTGAGCTCTAGCCAGGCACTCAAATGTATAATGAATTAGCAGCTTGTGCCGCTGTAACAAGCTGAAGATCGAGAGATGGATGCTGCCAGATTTTGTATCAACTGCCTCTTTCAAATCTGAAATCGATGAGAGAGCAGAGGTTTTTGTTTCAAAACAAGACTGAAATAAGTGCAGCCTGAATCAAAGACAATGAGTAATGGATTATTTTGAGAGGAGGTTATGCTTCAGTGTCATGTAATTAGAAAGCAATTATGCAAGAAATTGTTTTCTTGTTACTCTGGCACCATGTAACAAACACAACTGAAAACTATATTCTATAATAATACTACTCTCTTCTAAGATGCTTCTACGACAGCCAGTTAATTGTAAAAAGAGTCCTAATCCCTTTTAGTAAAAGTAAAAAAAAAATGTTAGGGACATGTTGTTTGAAGAATGTTTGGGGATAAACTCAAAAATCCTTTATTAATCCTTTTTAAATTGATTTTAGATCTTTAAAAATGTAATATGAGACAAAAAAATAATCAAAGTAAAACAAAACATTTTCAAATGATGATTTCATTTGTCAATTGAGACAACTTGGTCTCTTGTGAAAAAGTAATTTTTTTCACAAGAGACCAAGAAACAAAAAATTCTTTGGATAATTTGAAAAATGAAAAAGTCACAAAAAAAAGCAAAAACTGAAGAAATCTACAAATGGGCAGATTGTGTTTAACGGTTGAATAATAGTTAGCTTTAGAGTTTAAGATAATAGTTCAATTTATTTGTTCTAATTTATTTAAAGACAACAGAAGATCATCATTTTTCTAGAGGTCTGATTATAGGATTGCATGTAAAGTCATCTTAAATAAAATATCTGTAGTTATGTTGGATCTCACAGTAATATCTGTTTCTTAGTCATCAACTTTCTAGTATTTTCAACACAAATTTTGCTTCAGAGGTTTGAATATGAACGTTCAGATTGGATCCATTTAGACAGATGGTTTGTAGAAGAAAAAATTTACATTTTGTTCAGTCCCTAGAGATCCTAAAGGCAAGAGTTTTACTTCGATTTACATTAAGTGCTAATTTGAAACCACACACCTATATTTATTCCTGAACAACCAAAATTTAACCAAGCACCTTTTGACATAATTTTTTTCCCATACCTTCCAGGCAGCATATTCTCCACAACCCCGAGTGGGTGAGCGCCCCAGGGTCCTTCTTGTCCTTGTTGTGGGGATCATCCTGCGTGACGTTGGCTGTGCTGTTGCAGATGAGGGCACGGGAATACAGCCAGTAGTCCGTCCCTATGGCCACCGTCATCAGGCCGAAGGCAGCGAATGCCCCCACGGTGGTGAGGAGGATCTGGATCCCCTTCTCACACACCATGCCTTTAGGAGAAGTGGAAAGTGAGGGAGGGGATGGAAAGAGTGGACATTAAAAGACACAGCCCGGGAACAGACAAGCATTTGTTGTGCAGGAGAGGATTTACAGTCATAGACACTGTGAAGTTAAGCTGAAAAAGCAGCGGGTAAGGTGATAAGCGGGAGGCTGATATGAGAAGTGAGATGATGAGACAAGAAACGACAAGAGGTGGAGGCAGGTGTGGGAGGTGTGTGAGTGGCCCTCATGATGTGTCCTTGGAGGAGAGTTTAATGACTCTGCTGACTCTGCTTAACAAGACTGAATTGATGTGGAGCAGAGAAGATCACACTCCCTCCCAAGCTCAGTCTGCTACATATTCATGAGCAGGACTCTGTTCTCAACCTCACAATCAGCAGAACTGGAGATGAATGCACAAACACATGCACACCAGATTACACATGTGATCACCTTGTATCAGTCATTATTAGAAAGAGGGTAGCCGGTGTTTTAACAAACCAACTTCTTTGCATGCACTTGCACAGACAGCAGCCCATAACCTGGCTACTGCATGCCGGACTGTCCTGTGCAAGTCTGCTTTGTAAAGTTGCTCACTATTATACTGGAGCCATCTCTTACTGCTAAATCTTTTTTACTGCATGCAGATAAAAACCTGTGAGGAAAGAGACTGATCCCTACCTGACGGCGAGTTTCTATCCTTCGACTCAATTTTGAAATCTTTTTTTTCCTCGTCAGTGAAGAACTTGCTGCCCCCTCGATCCGGACAGCATCCATCGACTGTTTTCACCTGCTCCCCTCGCTCCTTCTTGCGCTTGTTTTTCCTCTTGTGCCTCTCTCACTTTTACCCCAGTCTCTCTTTTTTTCCTTTATTCTTTCTTTCCTGGAGAAAGTGAAGCTTGTGGGGGTTATGGACAGCTACCCCACTCTGTCCGTCCTCCGTTAGCAGAAAATTTGCAACAGAAGACCCATGGTCACCGCACCTCCTGTCTGTTGCTGCAAGAGAAAGAGAACAAAAATATGAAGTTATTACTAATTATTTAAAATGTTAAGTTGTATTTATAATCTACTGGATGTACATGAAGTAATGATATAATCGTCAACAAATAATGTACTGGCATAGATCATTTCCTAGTGCAGTGACAGGAATAATAAAAGCATCCGCCTAACATATTTTTTTAAAAACTGTGTTAATTAAGTACCATTCGTTGACCTGCAAATTGCGGTTTTGATAACAGAAATTAAGAAACTTAATTTGTGTTGCATTGATGTGAACTGTTTATCTTGTAATAATTAAAAATTACGACGTTGTTGTCTATCAAGCCTGCATACATATGTCCACTACTACGTTTAGAAACCAGAGTCATTATGTAACCAGTTTTCTGTTTTGTTACCACGTCAGTCTTGCTTTGTCCTCAAACACAAGCTGATAGGGTCAATTAACGAAACCAGAAGCTGCAATCTCAGAGAAATCGTGAGCTAAAATCAGCCCAGAAGAACCTCAGCAGTTTTCAGTATCTTCTTTTGAGTTTTGATGTCTGTAGTAATGATGGTATTACCACATGGTGGTTCAGCATTGTTGTTGAATCCCACAAACCGCATGGATGCAGATTTTGACAAAAATTAAGTAAAGAATCTGAGTTTAAAAATTATCATCAGTAGTCTAGTAAGGAACCAAAAAATGTGGCAACATATTGTAAATATTAAATTCTTTTTCCCAGTGTAGATCCAATATATGCAAGGGAAGTGCCTCATAACTGACATAGACTTTTCACAAAATCTACTTCATTCCTTCACATTTTTCAATCAGCCAACAAGTTTTTCTATCAGTCAAAACACATGCCAACATAAATAGCATGACAACATCAAAGCTGTAGCCATCTTACAGAAAAGTAAACTTCTGGTAGCTTTTGCCCCAAATTGTGTTTTTGCCAGTTTCAGATCCTCCCTGTGGGTTATTTCAAACACTTGAACACACCACTTTGCACAAGAAGACTGAGCTGTGACCACATTGCAATCTTGAGCATAGTGTCCTCATCAAAACCTAACGTGTCCTCTCAGGTACTCTTTTCCCTTCAGTGCTGACTGACTTCCTGTGATTACCACAGAGAGACATGATGTGGGACTAAACACCAATAAAACATTCTCTCAGTGCGTGCAAAAGCTACGTGTTTGCAATATTTTGGACCACTGGGAGAAGTGCTTTAACCTTAAACTTAGTCACAAAATTATTTTCCAGCTCCCAGCTTTTCTGTGAAACCATATTTGCACCCTGCTAAAGAGGGTAATTATAGCAAGGGCACTGTGACAGGCTAAAGTGAGAGTGACTTTAGAGCATGTGCACAGCATCTAGTCTGAAAAGGGAGAGAGGACCAACCCGACGTTGTTACCATAGCAACCGTGAATTCCAAAGTTGGGATCAGCAGATAGCAAAAGAGGGGAAACGAGATGGGCCGACGACAGACGCAGAGAGGGAAAGGCAGAGAGCAGAGATGGAAATAAAACATAAGTGGGGATATTTCCAGTTACAAACAGTTATTGACTGTGAAATGTAGCCAGACAAACCAGTACGGCAAAGCTATGTCAGTAGAGAGGTCCACTGCCACTGCAGCCCAGATGCTACCAAAAGCACACACAAAAAATACATTTAATTTACAATGAAGTGACCTCAGTTAAAAAAAAAAAAAATCATCCCTGTTTTTTTCTTAATAGATCCAGATAAAGGATCCAAGTAAGCAGCACAGAGCATTCTACGAACACCATTTAGCAGACATAATGCAGTTCAGTCGAGTCTTTGAATATTTAACGATGCAATATGGCACCGTGATCAAAATAGGTTACATCCTGTTTGCATTGTAAGACCCAAAGCAGAGATCTGCCTCAGAGACAGAAGGAGAGCCAGAGTGATTTGCGTATGCAGCCTTATCCTCTTCAGAGCATCCCAGGATGGGTCTAGTCCAATCTTATTGAATCCCAGTAATGTTTCCCTCAGCTCCCTATGTTAGACAGTTAGCCTCATATCTCTACGTTCAGGCTCCTCATTATGTAAACTGTCTAAGGACACCACTGCAGTGTGGCTTATTTATTACACACAGCATGTTTAAGCTATGACACAGAAGCTATTTTGTGTCATACAAACATACTGAATTTTTATAAGGAAAAAAAAAATAAATTCATCACACTCCAATCACCAATGTTATAATGTACACAAGTGTGTGTGTGTGGTTCTGGTATTTAACAAATGACCTCAAGGATAACCTACTATGTTATTCCCCAAGGCAAAACCTCCCCTGAGTAGCAGATCATAATTGTCACTTAATTATCTGTAAATTGTAATTCTCTCTCATAATTAAGGAAAGAGGGGGATGACATTGGGAACAAGACCAAGGGAGAAACTAGGCAAAAGTAAATGAGTGAATAAGTGAAAGGTTGTCAAATTCCAGCATGCTTTGTGTACAGGGCAAGGAGAGGGTCTTGTACACATTGGGTATTTAGGGCAGGAAATATGCACATTTTATGACACCATAGACCTAAAAAAACCCAAAGTTTACATTGATCATCAACCACTATTTGCAGTTCAGAGGTATGTATGCTTCTTCCAAGCTGGTTGGACTTTTATTATAAGGAAATTCAAACAAGATGGCGATCTTATTGCAGAAGTACATACCCCATCCTGATGAAGCAGAACTGTAAATTTCACACTCTGGATACTGTTGCACATGCACTATTCAGACCAGGGTCGCATCAGAAGCAACACAAGTTGAAAATCTAAGAGGACTAGATGTTCAGCAAAATCTAGTACATTTCATTTCCCAATTTTAAACCTGTTTTTACATGCTGCAGGTTTTTACAGCAGCTTTAACATTTTAATATTTTTATGCTGTATTCATAGAACACCCACATAGAGCAAAGCAAACATTAAATTCCTGTGTATGTTTTTTAAAATCATTTTTATACTCAACTACAATCCCTTGTTATAGCACACTTTTATGACAACAATAAAAGCCAAAACTAACTGGCTTTTTGGACAGCCAGTTAGTTTTGAAAAATCAAAACTAACTGTCTACTGTCAGACAAAGTCCATTATGTCTTCTTAGCTCAAATATGAAAAAAGAAATCCTGAAATGTCCCCAATGCTCCACCAAATTGTCTGTATTGTATCTGCATGTCTCTGCAGGCAACATAACTATGTGGTAATGCTGCAAGTTACATAGAAATGTAGGTCAAGTGGTTGATTTCAGCCTTTATTGGTTATAAGAGTAAATATAAATATTGTCAGACAGCAGAACTATGATCCAAAATGTTTTTGGATATTTTGTTGAATTACACATAAATAATCCAATTTATTCCCTGGTGAAAGTTCTTCTGAGGCTAATGGCATGTTGACCCTTTCAATGCACTTGTTAACTTTTTCAATTTAATTTACAGCTTGAATTAATAAGCCAGTATGTTCTGTTTTGAAGAAGGACAGTATAAGTTTGTATGTTTTGCATAACAAATACGCCGTACTACAATGACGGCCCTCAAAGTGAGGTTGTTTATAGTAAGTCTGCATCATCCAGAGCAGCACAGGCCAGCCAGAGGCCTATTAGTTGCAGCAGGACAACTGCAGCACCAAACACAGCAGCAGCCAAGCCAGTGGCCGCAGAGCCCATTACAAAGCAGGTGTTCACCTGTCAGAAAACCTCAGATATAATCACATCTACCTGCATGACTCATTCCCAGCATGACATAATACCTTTGTTTTTGTAGAAGCCCACCCAATATGTTGTAGCTATATTGTAGCCATAAATCACAGAGCAGATTTGAGTCTTGTAGCAGCTGGTCCATTAGCTATTCATTGCATAAATCAACCACCAAACTGCTTGTTGAATAAATGATGACAGCTGTAATAAGTTTTCCACACGTGGAAGGCCCTGGTCTTGTGTGAGAATCAGCATAACAAAGTGCCATCCCACTGACTAATACTAGCAAGGTTGAAGAAACAGGTCTTGTGTTGAAATATTAAAAGTCACATTTACAGCTGATTGAAAAGAAAAAAATGCTCTAGGCCTACTTAAGATGAAAGTTTCTAAAAATAAAAACAGTGCATTCTATTCTGAGATGGCAGCAGAGGGAGCATTTGCAAAAACACACAAACATCCAAGTCATTCTGAGCAGAAATTATTTCCGTTCTCTTGCTGCCCACCTGAGCTCACTGATGAAATGCTGTATTAATATCATTGGAACGCCCGTATCTATGTCAGCAGAAACGACGCACATGTGCAGGTGCACAGAACACGATCCACAAGCAAGGAAATGTTTGGCATGTAAGCACACACACAGGCTTAAGCCCCCACAACTGTCAAAATGATAAAGAAATCCTAAAATAGGTCATTTTTAAAAGCAGCTTCAAAGAGCAGCTGAGCAGCCATTAAGCCAGAGTGAAAAGTCCACTAAGGTCCTCAGACTGCATGTAACCCAGGGTTTCCACAGTCTTAGCAGATCTGCCAGAGAAAGTAACACCTTGGTCTAAAAGGTTCCCTAAATAAAGTGTGTCAGAATAACCTTATGCTTAAGAACCCATAAACCTGTGCTTTAAAATCAGACATATTAGCAATCATGCATGCAAAGTACCTTCACTATTTTGCTATCTGTTGCAAGATGACCCATTAAATGGGAAGATTTTATACAGAAGGAAAAAATAGAAAATGTTGTATCCTCTGCAGCAGTGTCCAGTGTTTTTTTATTTATTTGTTTAAAAACAATAAATTCACTTATTATGATTTTGTCATTTTTACCTGCTCTTCAAAAAAACAATAAAACACCAACAAAATAATAAATAGAATATAAAAATACACGTAATAAAATAATAATTGTGGATCTGAAATTGAAAGAGTCATGCACATTTGCCTTAAAAGGAACATGTGGCAATGAAAACCCAAAATTCAGTGTCTCAAAAGATTAGAATACTAGATAAGATGATTAAAAATTGAACAGAAATGTCAGGCTTCTGAAAAGGATGTTCATGTCTATACGCTCTATTGAGCATGAATTACTGCGTCAATGCAGCGTGGCACGGAAACAATCAGCCTGTGGTTCTGCTGAGATGTAATGGAAGCCCAGGTTACTTCAAGTAATCTGCAATGTTGGGCCTGGAGTCTCTCATCTTCCTTTTGACAGCAGATCAAGGTTCTCAAAAGGATTTATGTCAATCAAGCAGAGTATTATAATTGTCAATAAAGCAGCTTTTAGTATATTTGATTAAGTCCTGCTAGGAAATTAAATGAGCATATCTGTAAGTTTTGACAGCAGATGCAGGCATGAAGTGCTCTTAATTTTGCTGATAGAAGGCCGTGCTGACTGAGAACTTCAGAAAATACAAAGGACCAACACCACCATATACCAGCAAAAGTCATCACTAACTGTGGGAACTTCACACTGGACTTCAAACAACATTGATGTTATGGTTCTCTGCTCTTCCTCCAGACTCTTAAGATTTTGACTTACAAATGAAATGCAAACTTCGCTCTCATCTGAAAGGAGGACTGTGGAAAAGTCCAGGTGTTTTTCTCCTTTCCCCATGTGAGACTGTTCTTAAGTTGTCTCTGGTTCAGGAGTGACTTGACAAGAGGAATGCAACATCTGTAGGATCTGTAGAGTAATGGCTCTTGATGTGCTGACTATAGCTTCAGTTCTCCTAGTGAAGCTTCCCCAAATATTTGAGTAGCTTTTGCTTGACAATCCTCTTAAGAATGTGATTATTCTTTTTGCTTGTGAAACTTTCTTTCTTTCACCAAACTTTCTATGAAGATGCTTGGATACAGCAATCTGAGTAAAACAAACTTCTTCAGCAATGATCTTTTGTGGCGTAAGCTCCTTGGGGAGGGAATATTTTGGAAATCTATCAAGAGTCCCCATGACTGTGTGGTCCATATATTGTCAATTTATGAGGGTTTCTAAATGCTTTATTGCATAATCATCGAAATTAAAATAAATATTTCACTCATATTGTCTGAAATGAGTGAGAAACATTTAAAATAGTTTCATGATGATTTAGATTTACCTTTTTGATATGCAAAGTCCAAAATATTTTAGACTGATGACTTTGCTTCCTATTATATGACTTCATTTTTGAGCAACAGCCACTGGATATGGATTACTATTTCCTTAATCCTGACTATAAGATATAAAAAAAAACAACAAGTAATGTTTTAAATTAAAACGAATGCTTTGTGTTGTGCCAAAAACATTTTCCATTTTTAGAAGAAGTTAATTTGTCAGCATCTTTCATGAAAGCCCTCCCGTCAGCAGAAATGTCACACAAAAATGTTAAAACATCCATCTGGACAAACCGCCTGCGCTCGTGCGCTACATGTTCCATTTTTTAATATTTATCAAAATGTACACAAAATTATTCTAAAGGCCACAAATGACACAGGCCACATTTTAGACAACCATGCATTAGTGATTCTGAACAATATTACAGTAAGCACAGCAAAGGCAAATAGTTGATCATTTTCCTTTTACTCAAAGATTTTGCATCTGCCTACTGTGCAAGAGCCACATAATTCATCACCAACAGAAATAACTCAATCTCAATCTGGACTAAACCTTAAACAAGACATCAACAAGACATTTTAAAACCGTAAAATGTTGATTAAAAACATGACAACATTCTTCATTTCTTTTGGTTCCTTATTTGACCGCTCAGTGTTGAAGAGGGAACGAGGAAATATTTATGATGATGAAGAAAACAGGATCCTAAAAGGTAGACTTCAAAGCTTCTAACAAAATGTAATGTATTTACATGAATTGTGCAAGAAATATAATGGGAGATTAAATGCATACAAACTCACGTACAAGTGTTTAACTACTCTAATGTGAGGAAGTCCTCTTTAGTTCTCCAGTATCAGCACTGTGGTGTAATTATGCTCCTAACTGAGTAGGCTGTTTTCTTCAATAGCTTTGTAAGGTTGTTAACTTTATGAGAATAACCAGAATCCTGGGAAATATTGGTTGAAAGCTAAAATGCTTACTAGACATTAAGAAGTGAGAAGTCCCCTCAAAGTAACTTAGCACAATAAGATGATACTCAAGAAACCTGACATGAATCCATTGTGCTATTATCCTGTCAATTCCAATAAAAAGAATAATTTGTCCAAAATTTAAGAATTTTTTTTTTAAGTTTACAAATCTCACACATTTAATTCATCCCAACAATATATTTTTTGATCATTTATAAGTCAAAAATATGAATTCTCTTACTTTTATTCCAAAACATCACTATTAGGTCTTTTCAAAGAATACATGTCAAAAGCTTTGCTGCATATGGACTCCTTTATATTAATTGAAAATATTTCACTACAAGAAAAATACAACGAATAGCTCAATGTGTAGCTTGTACATTACTAAACTAATGGTGAAAATATTGGTGACGCCATGAGTCAGACGCCATGAGGTTTCGATCAAGGCCTTGAAAGCAATACTGAACAAAATCTGATGATGTGGGTTTCTGAATTCACTCTGTCCAAATTGTGGTTCATAACCAGACCATCAGGGCAAAGGCCTCATCAGAGATTCCCAGACCTCCCGTCCACATCTACCTGTTGTAGCTAACCGCAGAGACTCGGGGGGTTTTTCCCACTCCATCTGTGAGATATCATCTCTCCAGACTCTCATGGGTCTGCCTTCAGGCCTCTTCCTGAGGACCTCAATTGGAAGGCCTCCAGAGGGAATATTTAGCACTTTAACTGGCTGTTTTTATTGCATAACTCCTTGAATTATCCATAAAGCTTTTAGTTTTTGACAAGATTTGTCATGTTTTGAAAACTGGTTTCTACTGAACTGAAAGGTTTAGGATTATTTTGAAGCCCACCACAGGGTTTAGACAAGTGTATGTTTGTACCAACAATATGTTCCCCTTGTCTAAAACATAGGCTCATTAGTTTGATTCAGTGTTGTAAAGTTAGTGATTTTGTTGTTGTATTTAGTGAGTATTCAAATCCCTTTATTGATTTCTGATAAAAAAAGTGACAAATCTAGCAAGCTTTTCTGCATCCTTTAACCAGTACTGCTCATAATAACAAAGCACTAATAGTCTATCAAGCTGATGAAAGGTTGTTAATTACTCAAGCTCTGCGTTGGGAGAGATAACTTTGGTGACTGACATTTTCTCTGATGTCTTATTAAAGGACCTTGGAAAGGTAAGAAGTCTGACAGAAAATGTTGATTTTGAAACTGAAACTTTTAAAACCTTGTATACTTTTGACCGGCCCACTTCCAGATCCTAAGCCATTAAAGGTTAGTAGAGAGTAATACTTCAAAGTACAATTACTTTTTTCTCTTCACACTATTTATCCACTTCCATGCTGCTTTTCATAGCAAAATCTTTATTTGGCACGCTCAAGTTTAAATTGTCACCATTTCTAAATAATCTGTCCACAGCTGGAATGGCACCACAGTATTTATGGCATGTTTACTTAATAAAAAAAACCTACAATTTTTGCAGGAGAAACACTGTTATATTACTATCAAAATATGTTCATTATGGAAGCATATGGCATCACAGTACTTCCAATCATGAATATATTACAGTATAAACATATGCTCATATTCAATAAGTTAAAATATTAATTCCTATGAAGCCATTTGTCAAATTAAGATAACTATTTGAAAATAACATTTAAGCTGATATTAAAAATACTTCTCATTAAACCCACATTTTCTATTTTTTATGGGTCTGACATAATATTATAATCTTAAGTTATGAGTTTTATCAACTTCGAGTAAATGAAATATCATAGTTAATTCCTTTTACTAAAAGATATCAAAACTACGTAACCAGGGGCTGTGTCATCTGTTGGCTGTCATTTTTCAGTTTGAACTGGAAAGTATTTCTTGCACTTGTACTTTACCTACATTTGGAGTTCATATTTTTATTCCACTAAGCTCTGAAGTCTGCACAGCTTATTCATTAGTATCTCTGAATTTACCACTGTGATATATCATGACCTCAAAGGGGGGACAAATTATTGAGTGCTTGACCCATGAATGCACATTTGAATAACTTTAAATAAAGCACCTGTGATAAGAATCACCCTTGCTTTCTTTGGAGCAAGTGGATATGAGCCAAATTTTGAAAACCCTGGAGTGTTATTTTTCTTTTATGCCTACAGAGACATTTAAAATGTAGATATTTTCTCAGTCCATGGGATGACAAGGAGAAACAACTCATAAATTTGGACTGGTGCCAAATTCAGATCCAGTAGCCTGTAGCACAAGTATTAGCATACATGAAAAAAAATTGCTACACATTGTTTATAGTCACTATTATATTTTTAGCACTAACTTTCCGCAACATGGTAATTCTGTCACAGTCAGAGAATCAGACAAATCGATCGGTCACTGAAATCAACAGACCGGCCAGTTGAAAGGTCAAATTTCTGATATTTTCTTTATTGAATGCATCATATTAAGAGCTAAAGCTTCACACTGACAGCAAGACTCTTAAAAATGCTTCTGGGGGGAAGAAGTCTCACTGTTAGCTATTTCTAATGTCAGTGAGATGTTTGAAATGAAGCACAAGTAAGAAAGAGGGTCATTAATCACATTCAAGTTTGTTGTAAATTTGCATTTTCTGCTAAATGTCAAGGCATGACTGCTGTTCATTTGAATGAAAAGAGAACAAGACTTTCTGCTGACAACAGGAAGGCCAAATGTATTAAAGCATAGATGCTCCGTTTTATTCGCCGTTTTATTCTTTTAAGCTTTTGTCTAATGGAATATGCTTAATTTGGAAATGATATGTTGAAGATCTACAGCTTGTAGAGTCTACACAAAGAGACTGCTGCAATACCAAAGACAAGCTAATCTGTTACATAAGATTAACTTTGTTTTAAAATAATAGTAAAGCCTCTTTAAAAGCAACTGTTCTCATTATTATGTCATCTCTCCTCCTGACATAAATAATAAATGATGGCTCACAGCAGGGAAAATAGAAAAAAATAATAATTTGAATGGCCTCTTAATTTCTATCAGTATTATAGGACCTAAACAAAAAAAAGGATTAAGAGGTTGGTCAAAAAAACTGCATAATTGCTAAAGAAAATTTGCTCTTTAACCCCTTTAATAAAGAAAAAATAATCCACAGCAATACACTGGAAACATTTGAACATACCACCATTATCTGCTACAGTGTTGTCAGAAATAAAGTAATTATTAAATTAAAACTGTATGATAATTTTACCCTTTGGACCATAAAAAAAATAATAATTTCAAGTATCACATAATGAACAACAATTTCACCTCTTCATTATTTAGCTAAGTCAGCTGACGAGCACAACTGGAAACAAATCCTGCAGTGTTGTTGCTGCTGCTCATTTAATAATTGCAAGCTGCAGCTTAGAGTTGCAGGCTTCAGCTATGTTACTGTATTCACACTTTTCGCAGAATAACACTACTTACATATACAGAGATGCACTACTTCCTATCACCAGACTGGGTCTCCTGTAACATTGCTGCATTTGCAATCAACTTAATGTTTTGTCTAAAGCACTCTGTTGGTGAAAAAGGAACTAGAACATAATAAGGAAAGTGTATCATCACAAGACTATGAAGGTCCTGAGTCATGTAAAATTGCAACCCAGAGTAATTTTCCTAAAAATATGATAATTTTAATAAAGTTTGAATGCAGAGTCTTTCTACTTCGTTGTAGGAGGCTGTGCTTTTCCAGTCACACTAACTTTAAGTACATTACTGTAGAGGTCTTTTCCACTGAGACTGAAGTCAATTAGAAAACTTTAATAACAAACTTTCTCACTGGAACTTTCAACAATTTTGTTCTTTTTTCCCCATGATTTGGATTTCCTTCGGCTAATTACTTAAATGTAACCAAAACACAGTGTTTAGATGATAAGTATTGGCTTAAGTTGCAGTATTTGAAACTGACGGCAGTGTTTTGGATTGCTTAATTTGTTTGGGATCCTAGGAGGCCATTTAATTGAAACACACAATGTTTCAAGACTCTGGCTTTTCTCCTGAGTCTCTGCTTGACTAAAGAGAGGGAGAGTGGAACAACTCTGAAAGCTCAGACTACCAGGAAAATTGCAACAAAGGCATTGATCCTCTGAACAATAGCTACATGACAGATCTGATGATGGCGGCAGAATTGTTTCCCTGCAGAGGGGAACAGAGAGTAAGAAACAGACCTGGCCACCCAAGCAGCTATCACATGTGAGCAAAACAGCTCAGAAAAGCAAATAAAAACACCAGGAGAGATTATTTCAGGTCACTGGGAAACACTTGAGTATTAGATGATTATGATTTGGCAATCAGTAAAACAAAAACCTAACCCTGAGTGGGCTTCGCATCACTACTGTCTGCAGTGACTCACCTCACTGTGTAAGCAGCAGATCTCAGAGCCAACTAAGAGGTTTCAGTGTAATCTAGCATCCACAGAGATGATCATCAAAACCTCGCAGATCACACATCGCACACACGGCGCAGAAAAAGTTTAACACATGGCAGGTGGAGGGGCTGAGGGGGTGAGCAGCAGACAATACACCAACTGTCTCTGAAGAAGGAATTTCACATTTTTAAAGAAAAACAGCAGGGAGTCAGTGGGAAGAAGATGAGGCAAGAAACTATCAAAACTCAGCAGATAGAATGGGTCTGTATTCTGATCCATAGCTTCGGCAGTCCACATGGTGATGTATGCTTAGAACAATGTAGGGAACTGTATTGTATCTTACTGTCTGTGTGAATGAACATAATAATAAAAAATGCTCTTGGTGTGGGAAAGTTAGCAGTTGAAGATGGCAGAATGGTCTGAATCTTTAATAGTAACTGAACATTTATGTTGATGTTTAAATTATTAGCAGTAATATGAACAGTTTTTATAATAAGTATATCAACAGGAGGAGAGAAGTAGGAAGATAGACCAAAGCTTTAAAAAGTTATGCTTTCCATTCCTAAGGTTTAAAGTTTCTAATGAAGAGAAAGTAAAGCAATTCTCCCCCGTCTACCACTTGTTGCTGCTCACTGCTAGTCAGCAGACTTATAAACGGTGTACTCTTCTTTCTCATTTAAACAATAGATAAGCTGGTCTGTTTTGAAGTATTCATGGTCAGTTTATAAAACTGAAGTCAGCAGGTTTCAAGCGGCATGTTTCAAGTGATGTAAATTATGCCTAACAGGACTTCACAGAGTTCCAGCTCCAGCCAAGTTTTGTTTCCATGCTGACTGTATCCACAGACAGAGACAATAAGGCCCAGTCCAAGTGTAAGCACCAAATACGCAGCAAACAGGAGAAACTGCAATGAGGGCAGGATAGGGAGAAGGAGAGCAAAAAGGCAATGTTTTTCAGTATAGTGTGGGAAATCTGCTTTGTTCTCCATCTGGATAATTTGTCTCCCTGATAATTGTCTCCCAAAACTGAACCGATTCTTGCTTTTAAGTTTTGTTTTCTTCTTCTTCTGTTCTGAGCAGACAATGTCTAAAACAGGGCATTAGTGCCCTCCTATGAGCCTGTAATTAAAACTGTTCATCTCTGAGTGACAGGCTATGGTTCAACGTAGCCAAAATATAAAAAGCGGAGCGGTGCTGCTGAGGTCCAAGCAGCTTGTGCTTACAGACAGGGACAGGTCTGAAAGAAAATGTAAAAATGGGCCAATATTCTATGCAGTTAAACACATTATTTTCACTTAAGTCTCTGTGTAGAAATCAAAATAACAATAAATAAATACAACATGTAAAATTTCAGATGCAATAGTAGTAATGGTTTCTTTTGCATTTTAAACAAAAGCAATATCATATTCTCAATTCTGTGTGCGTATGCATATGAAAAAAAAGTGAAAGTATTTTTGATCAACATTAGAATACTGCGAGAATCTCATGGGGGCCCATATCTAGTTTCCAGACATTCTGAAAGGATTTAAAGTCTGATACATGTGTGACAAATTAAATGTTTGTCAAACTCATCTACATCAAGAAGGTGAATCAGCATTAAACTGCAGGAGGGGGAACTGCTGGACATTCAAGCTGCATTTGTAGCTGTTCCTGAAACTGCAGCACTTTGCAGACAGATCACCATAAGTACATGAGACAACTGCAGACTTCAGAGTATTTGTTCGCCTCCGTATAGGAAGGTTGCAGTCAGATTTAAGATGGCATTAATTTGCACAGAAACTCCCATCTGCTGCAGTAAACATTCTGGTTGCTTTATGACTTTCCCTTCCACCTTTTGCTTCATGTAATCAGCTGCAGCATGTGAACACTGACAGCAGTGTGGCGGGAACATGAATTTTCAGGATCCATCAGCATGATGTGCTTCATGGGTTCAACATGGAGCTGTACTTTTAGCCCTTCTCTGCACTGCACTGATGGGAGCTCAGCAGCAGGAATGCAGACCAGCGATTAAACTAAACACCTTTACGAGTTTGGAGCTACAGCGCTGCCAGCGTGGACAGCTCAGTTATAATGATGCGGACTGCGGTGCATTTATTAGCAGAGAAAGGCACGCACACACACGCATACACACACACATCATGCATGCAGAGGCTACACGGTGGAAAATGGACGCCAGCATCAAGCCACAGAGCAGACAACAGAGACAAATCACACATTAAGACGCGGATTTTGTTCAGTCATCCATTGGTTGACCAATTTCTGCTAATTCAACAGATATTTCAGCCTCACACCTGCCGTGCAAATGCAGAATGGGAGAGTGGAAGCGGGAGGAAGAGGAGGAGCGGGGGGTTCATCCAAGCAAGCAGTTACAGGGGTCTAATATACATAAAAGACGTTGTAATAGCTAATTATAGACCCGGGCAAATAGATGGGCACATTTATCAATAGCGTCTAATTAGAGCGATGGCAGAAGTCTGAGAATTACTATCATTATTTGTCTCTGCAGATCCCACACTGTAGCACTGTTAATAGGTGAGTGAGGCGGATTAATGTTGCATGTAAATTGCACTGGGAGAACTGGTGATCCGAAACACTGCAAAGTCAAAACACAACGCTGCCACCGTGGGATTATTAAAAGAAACGTGCAGATCTCTTACCTTCAGTTCCTTTTTATATATATGTATATATAAATTCACAGCGTCCTTTCACTCCCCAAGAGATGGAGACTGAGGGGGGGAGAAGAAAACAAGGGGGGTGGACTGTTGAGAGGATAAATAATCGAGGCAATAAATAAATAAATAAAAATGTTTTTAAAGGGATTGCAGCAAGAAATGATAGAAATAAGAAGAAGCACCCAAGGGAGGTTTGCAGCAATTCAAATTAGTCTCTGATGGAAAAGGGTTGAACATGCATTACAAAAAAGGCTAATACAGGACACGTCACTGAGCACGGATTTGTCTGCCGTGGATGTGGCCGCTGCGTGTGTGTGTACTCGGGGAGAATGCGTCTCCCCCGCCCCTTCGGTTGGTTGGATGAGCGCTCGCCTGCCTCCCTGACCGCCATGAAGTTAGCTTCCGATTTGAAACTTCACAAATGGGTCGTTCTGCTGCATTTTAACTACTTTGGACTTTTTTATCATTTTACCCACTTTGTTACGAAATCTAAAATACTCCCAGCAGACAAATCTCCACCTGTTTGATTGTGTGACCTCTGAGGTTATCGAACATTTATCGAATATTCATTGCATATTCGATAAAACACAGCTTGTTATTTTTGAAACCTTAATGTATTGTGGAAAAACAAAAACTTTTTTCCCTTGTCAATATCATAATTGCTTTTCTAAGAGTTTTGGAAATTAGGTAAAGATGTCACACTAGCAAATTGTGTTTTTTAATTTTACTGATTGTAAATAAAACCACAATTCTCTCCCTGTAATATTACACAAGACTAACAAAATACTTTTTTAATACAGACATTTTGGTCTTCCATGAAATATGTCCATGTACTCTTGAGAACAGTATCTCATCAAAGTAAGTGCACCGTTCACATTTATTGTATCTGTTATTTGGACAACACTGAAGATATATTTAAAGTATAAAGTAAAGCTTGTATGACAGAATAAATTTGCAATCCTCTCTAAATAGCTTTCAGAGAAACCCCTACTTCTAGGGCGTGAAGCAGCTTGATACTTCCAGAAAGACCTAAACCTTACTGAGCATCTGTGGTGCATCCTCAAACAGAAGGTGGAGGAGAGCAAGGTCTTGAACATTCACCAGTCCTGTGATGCCATCATGGAGGAGAAGCAGAGGGTTCCAATGGCAACCAGAGAGGCTCTGCTGAACTCCAGGCCTAGAGTTAAGGCAGTGCTAGAAAAATAACGGTGGCCACTGTCAAACAAAATATTGACACTTTAGGCTGGAGGCATACGTATTTTTGTTTCCAGCGATCAAGACATTAATAACTGTGTGTTGAGGTATTTTGAGGGGACAATAGAGTTATACTGTTACACAGATAAATTGTATCAAAGTGTTATATCTCCACTATTGTTCCATAAACAACAGTGGAGATATACATTTTTAAATATATATATATATTTTTTTAAAGGATTTTTTTTGGCTTAAGCAGCCTTTTTTTTGTTGTGTAGATAGACAGGAAAGTGGGTTATGAGATAGGAGGAAGACATGCAGCAAAGGTCATCAAGACTCGAACTTGTGACGTCCGCGTGGAGGACTAAGGCCTGGATAGATGGGTTGTGTTACCAATGCGCCACCACAGCACCCATAATGAAATATTTACAAAAATGTGACGGGTGTTCTCACATTTGTGAGAAACTACAATACTTAGATTTGCTCAAATTTGTTCATCAGTGGAGCGCTGCATGATGTAATCCACCTGTGGTTCTGATGAGGAGTTAATGAAGCTGTTTACATACTTCAACTCCTCAAGCATTGTGGGGGTTCATAAAACCTGAAATTACAAGGGTTTTTGTGTTGCATTTTTAAAACGTCTTATTAATCAAATTCACCCTGACTGAATAGCATGCTTAAGAGACCGCTTTTTGTATTACCTGTAATAATGAAGGGTCTCTGAGGCCCTTAATCCCACTTTAAAACGCTCAAAATGATTTAGTCCACACTTGCACCCAGTTGAATCAACTGCATCATATGTACAATGATCTGATACCCAGAGGGGCAAGAGCAGGCAGGAAAAGAAATGTGTTTCCTCATGAAATGCAATTCAGGAAACCAACAAGAAAAATAAGGAAAGGAGAGGGAGGGACATTTTATTTGACCAGAGAGACAGAAAGCACACTATAAACAGTTTGAGCCAATATCAGCAGCTCTGTGTCAGAGACCGGGCAGCATTAGATTAAATATGATCACAAGTACATCACTCTCACAGTTTTTACCACTAATTATTTGACACTGAGATGTCAAAGCACCTGCTTTGACAGCAATTGAACAGTATATATTTAGTATCACTTAGCTGCTTATAATTTTGTTTTTGCAAATATGAGATGGGTCTTTGTTTATTTTTGGGCAGCAGAGATTATGGCCTTGAAACTTTCACATGTTTGACAGTTTTGCTCAGTCTCATTCTTGTTGTTGAACAATGATTTTGATCAAAACTGAGGCAAGTTAGGCCTGTAGTGCTTTAGATGTACTGGCACTTTTGTGACCTCCATGTTGAGTCGCTGATTTGCTCCTGGAGTGATTTAGTTAGTCCAACAACTTCTGGGTTTCTATTCCATATTTTCTCTATTTGTAGATAGTGTCTTTTTATTTATTTGTTTCTTTTATTTAATCTTTATTTAAACAGGTTTTCCCATAGAGATACAAGATCTTATTTAAAAGAGAGACCTGTTTTGAAATAAAATGTACATCTGATTCTCAAACCCTTTGAAATGGTTTCGTAAGACTTTCCAAAATGACATTTCAATGACTTTTTGTCTCATCTGTTATTGAATTTCTTCAGGCAGAGCTCCTTGAGATCTTTTATGAATCTGTAAGAGGCAGAGCTTGCAGTGCCTCTACTGTACTGTATGCATTTCTGAATTGAGTTATCTTATAAGGGTTTTCTAATTTATGTTGACTTTGTAAGCTACAAATTCATTCTGTCAATATTTGACCTGCTACTGACAATGTAGTTTTTAAGTTAGACTCTATAAGCCAGGTGGCCTCAATCCAAAACTCAACAAACAAAAAGAAAATTTAAAATCATTCTGTTTCAAGTTTTCACAGATTTAATAAAAGTTTTTACACGGTTCAAGCCGCAGTTTGAGACCGAGTCGTTAAATTCAGCGGAATAGCCCTTTAGTCGAGTTGCGCATCGCAAGCTACATTTCGGACGCCAGCTTCTGTTCGTGTCTTCCTGCCTGTCTGCTCCTCTATTTCATCCACATCTCACCAGACGCATGCAGGCAACTTGTCGCACTCAGCCTAAAAAAAAAAAGAAGCAAAATAAAGTAAAAGCAAATGTACCCCTCATTATTGTCGAGTACCTTGTGAGGTTATGACACAGGATAATAACTCCAACAGTCTGCTGAGATCACGACGCGGGTTTAAACCCCCTCATTTTACCTCCTCTCTGCTGTACTGTGGCCTGGATGTGCTTACTGGAGCGTGTGCCGCGCAAGGCTCTGTAAGTCCCCTGTTAGACCAGGTTCAGTGTGTGCGTGTGTGTGTGTGGGTTTGATTGTAATATTTTGTTACTGGAACGCCTCTGCGGGACACTTGTCCTGCGTGGAAACGATGCTGATCACAGTCGATCTGGGACATGGAGCAAGAGCGCAGCCCTGCGGAGGGATGTTAAGTCACGGCAGCACACATCCACAGGTTAAGATGTGAAAATGAATTAGAGACGGGAAATTAACATTATTCATAGCAATTTAATATCATTGTCATTAAATGAAATTAGTGAAGATGTCTCTTGTTCTTTTTAAATAAGTTGTTTGACTGGATTTATTCATCAGTATATATATATATATATATATATATATATATATATATATATATTTCAAAAAAGTACTAGTGGCAGGGCTGTTGCTTGTTATGACCTTCAATTGCCATAAAATGGCTTTACTACCCAGTTCACCCCCCTCTTAAACACACACACGCACACACCCACGCATAGAAAAGAGGGGAGAGGCCGATCTTGACAGAGCTAATCCAGAGTGACAGGTCTTTCATGCAGTAATGGTGAGGGTGAAAAGAGAGACCCACTCAACCCACACACATAAAGTGGAGCACACACTCACATGGATAAACAAAAGGAAAGGACAGAAGCAAACCCACAGACAGAGAGTGTGCTACCACAGAGAGTGCATCAGGAATAAGGCTGGCTTTAGTCTCAGCTGTTGACAGAGTCACTCAGATAATGTTGAATTTCGCAGAGCACACATGCTTTTTTATTGACCTGCTTGGTGATGCTCGACATGTCCAACAAACACAAATGCTTACAGCAGGTGTTTGATTTTCAGGAAGACCTGCATATATAGCTCAAATGGATTTTGACAGTTAGACATTTCTTATTAATAGATAATGTCTCTTTTTTTTTTTTTTTGGAATCCCTACTGATTTTGATCTATTTATTAATTTCAGAGTTACTTTTAGGATAAATGGAAATAACCTTTACACAAATGCATAGTGGCAAATGCACAGTCAGACTCGTGCACTCATACACAACTCTGATCAATTCTTGGCTCCAGGCTGTGGTGGCTTGGCGTGACTGAAGAGGGAGGCTGGTAAACACCCTGTGGTTCGCTGCAGTGCACCACTTGCAGAGATTCCCTGGCTTTTCTTTTTTTTTAAAGGAAAAGCCAGAAAATATTCCTTATTCTGCATGTTTTCACCAAACATCATTAAGATAAAACTTATCTTCATTTTAAATGCTAATTAAGTAGGACTCTACTATTCTGCTTTTCGGTCAGTTAATATTAGTAAAGTTTCTTCTATTTAGTAATTTCAAGAATAATGAGAATTGTTTTTGGAGGGTTTTATTTTTTCTAAATATTGATTTTTGCATGGATTTTCTTACCATTTGTTGGACTAAATGTCTTGGGTCAAACGCTTTGTGTATTTTTCTTCAAACTTACAAGAGTTTACTAGAAATTGGGCCAATTCCTTCCAACAGAATTAATGTGAATCAGGTTTGTTCACGTACATCTTTTCAGCTCTACACACATATTTTCTATTGATCTAATATCCCAAACATTGACTTTGTTATCTGTAACTAAAGTAGCAATATAATTAGAGTGTTTTTTTTTTTTAATTTGGAAGACAAAGTTGTGACAAAACTTTATCTTCCTGGTTGATGCACTGTGCTGTTTCTTCAATATTTGTACATACTATAATGTTCTTTCCTGGTCATGTCATAAATTTTGTGGAGTGCAATATGATGCTGCCATCCCTGCCTCTTATTTCCACATTGGTTTATATATGTACAAACCAAAAAAAAAAAAAAAGCCCAGATTTATTACCAAAGACAAACAGAACCTGCACATATAGATGCTAAAACATGACAAAATGTATCCCCAATAGAAGTTTTAATAAAACAAATTGAGTTACAGATGTCAACTCTATAACAGGAGTAATTTTCTCAGTACTTCCTTTGTTGCATTTGATCAGATTTTAAAGCTGCAGTATCATTGAAGCACTGCAAAGCAATTACTTTAAATTGTTTAGTGATTATATATATAAATAAAATGTGAACTGATTTCTGAGAGAAGTTTAAATTCTTTTGTGCATTAATACACAGGTAAAAAAAGAGTTGAGTTTGCAGATAAAAAAGAGCTACAGCATTAGAAATAGTAATGCAGTATAACAGCTCGAGGACTTTTAGAGATAATTACATAATCCAACAAATCATAAAAAAAGCTGTTTATTTAAAGCAAGAACAAAGCATTTATCATCCACTGGTCATGACGGTGGTTGCGGGAACCCAAAGTTACTGAAGCACATTTTGATTGAAAAAGTTTGCAAGTGCAATGTCTGGAGAATTTCTTTTATCTTCTTCAACAGATGCTGCAGAAATGCTTGTGGGCAAGGCACTGAACTGCCTAACAAAGAAAACAGTCAACAACTGGGGGCTGGAGTTACATCAACTGCCTAAACAGAAAACAGGAAAACAAACCAGACAGCAGGACATTGGCGATACAACAAACCCACTTCATATTTTCCTTTTTGAGTTTTTTTTTCTTAGTTTTTCCCCAACAATAAATTGTAGGAGCAGGTTTTATCTCTCTGAAGCATCACAGTGATAATCCAAACCAATTAGTTCACACAATAGTTTTTATTTTACGTTACAGTAGCAAACTAAAAAAACAAATGAATATTCAGAATTAAATCTGGTTGTTGGTCCAGGTAACTATGCTCTTGGATTCTGTTCTTTGTACAGTGTTGTATAAAAAGAGCAATTAGGCTTTAGAGAATAAAACTGTGTTTACTTTACAACCTGAAATAAATGGCCAAGTGGGGTCGAAATGCTTCATTGGAAAAGTCTGAATTAATTTCAAGTGCCCTCTCTGTTGTAGAACATCTTAAAGTGAAGTACTCAAGAAACAGGATTAACTTTCTCCTGCTATGAGAAGTCATTCGCAGTTACGTCAATAATCAATTAAATTTAATTACGCTATTCAAGACAAGTTTATTGTATAGCACATTTCAGCAACAAGGCAGTTCAAAGTACTCCAAATGCAGGATTGAAAACCATAGACTACACAGTCTTGCAAATGTATTCGTACCACTGTAATGTACTTACTGTAAGTTTGATTTTATATGATAGACCAGCAGAGCGTAGCATATAATTGTAAAGTAGAAGTAAATGCATGGTTTCGGATATATTTTTTACAAATGGGAATCTGAAAAGTGTGGTGTGCAATGAGAAGCAGATTTAGGTTTAAAAGCACAGGTGGGAGAATTAATTGACAGGATCACTACTAGCCCTGCTCTTAACAAGGCTGGTCTTTATAGAAGAGTGGCAAAGAAAAAAAAAAAAAATCTATTTTTGAAAAGAAAAAAACAGGAATTTTAGTTTGCACTTTGCCAAAAGCCACAGGAGATGTTCTGTTCAGATAAAACAAGGTTTTACATTTTTGTGTAAATTATGTATAGTGAGGAAGAAGCACTGCACATGTGTCACAAACACATCATGCATGCAAAACCTTTACATTTGTTTTTCTAAAAAATGCTTTTTGTTTCTCTGTGTTGGTCTATAACATAAAACCAGTATTGTAAGTTGTTGTAAGTTGTAACAAAAATGCATAAAAATATGTTTGCCAGTGTAGTCTGTAGTATGCATCAGTGTGATGGGAAAAAGCTGCTGCTTCTAGAAGTTCATAATTGCATGGTCAGTGGAGGCTGATTTATAATTTAGTTTTGATGATCTAAGGCTGCTTAGCGGTTTAGAAATTAGATTTAATCCAACAGATCAATCTAAAAATTATTTACATTGATGCACCATTAAAATTACAGTGAAATTTTAAGATTAGAATTTTTGTAGGGTATGAAATTTGTGGGGGAAGCAGACGTATTTATCTATTTAGTTTTTACTTACTGAGGATTTAAACCCAGACATGTATAAAAACTGTTTGGCCATATCTTCTTTAATACCTTAGAATAAGGTAGGAAAGAGGATTTATTTAAGATTTTAAGTGGCTAAAAAGCTTCATGAGACAAGCAATGGCATTAAAATTATTTGCAAATATAAAAAACATTTTTATCAAGTGGGTTTTATAATTATATTTTAAGATACACTACTAATCAGATTATCAGTTTATTTGTTTCGCAGTCCTTATTTGTCTGCCTAATAATTCTGGATTTACAATTTAAAATTTACAAAACTCTCCATCATTTCTTTAACACTAATAACGCACAGTAAAGACAGAAGGAAAGACAAAGTTGAAGAAATGTTTTGAGCCAGAAACGCTTGCTTCGGGGGTTGCGTCATGGCTGAGGCCACTAGAGGGCGCCAGATTCCTGTAAAACCGGAGAAAACCAGAACGCTCTGCATCCAGAGGCTGCGTTGCTACAGCTGCTTCCCTTCTATTCAAAGCTGAATAAGTAAAAATATTTTCTCACTTAGACTTGTGCAAAAGCTTAATTTGCCATTTCACAACTCTAGTTCTGATGTGCAGCTATGTACAAGAAGCTAAAGATCTGTGTCTTAAATATGTAAAACAATACGTTGTTTGCATGATATTTCTTAATAGTATCTCTGTATGTTACAAAGCTTAACAACATTCATTCTGTGCAGATTCATTTAAAAGTTACTGAATTAACTAATACTTAATAACACGAGGGCACTATTATGACTTTATGGGTTGTGGAATCAAACTGATGATGTAATAAATTCAGACACGAATAGAATATATTTAACCACGCTTTACCGTTTGGCAAAAATGTATGTAGTCCACATGTTGGCGTGACTTATGCATCTAAAACTCTATGAACATTCAGAGTCCTTTCAGATCAGTGCTTTGCGTTGTACATTTCCAAGTGTGTTCAAAGTCCTGCAGCAATGCAGCATCTTTGTATAACACTGCAGCCCCCCTGCTCACTCTCCCTCCCTTATACCTGCTCTACCAATTAACCTAACCTCTAACGTCTTTCTGGAGAACAGTTTGCCTCTTTCTTGACTTTCTCTTTAACTTCTTTCTTCTCTTTTGTTTATTTCTTTCCATCCATCACAGCTTCTTTGAAATCTTCAGAAGTCAGTAAAACTCCCCTCCTTCTCTCTCTTTGATTTATAACGTCTCAAAGCAACATTTTTCTGCTTCATTCGATGCTAGATCAAAGCTCCGCGCTTACCCTGATCCAATTCAAAATGTTCAGTATATTTGATGATGAAGAGTCAGTTGCTCATCTTCGTGTGGCTCCCCCTTCTTAACAGGGTGAGGCGCTCATATGCACATGTGTGTGATAGTGAGGGGGGGGTACAGGCGATGGAGGCATGGTCATGGGAAGTGCCTGGCCCTGAGGGTGGGAGGAGTGGGACCTGGGTAGGGTGTGTGTGGAGGGGTAACCAGTGGGCTGTGGCTGCATCTGGTAGCTCCCTGCAGAAGAAGACACGGAGGGCGGGCTCCCCTGGCCGCCAACTTGGAGGGTGCATTTCGGTGGCGCCGGTGGAGTCTGGTTGAGCTGGATGGAGATGTCGCTGGACGCCTCCGAGGTGCTGCGGCCTCTCTTGGGTGGAGGCCAGGAGGATTCTGGGTGGAGGTACTGGCCGCTGTAGTCGCTGCCCTCAGACAGACGGGGGCGGTAGATGGCAGGGTGGGGGCGGTACATCTCTTCCTCTGCGTATCGCTTCATGAACAGATAGACTGATAAAACTCCGGCACCCTGAGAGAAAGTCAATTTTCAAAGAAATAGAGAATTAGCATTTGAAGTGTTTGACATGTCAACTATATTTCCATATACACATTACTAATGAGGCTACTGACATGAAATAGGTTTGATGACATGAAGAAGAGAAACCACAAAGAAGCATGGAAGGCCAAAGTCTTTGATGGTTTATAAGACAATTTCTTACACTAAAGTAAAAAACTAAGCTACGCACAAGAAATATGAAGGAACATCACAAAATATTATGAAAGAGTAAACACAAAATGTCAAAAAAAACAACTAATTTTAGCAAAACTGCTAAAATTATAGTTTATCATTTGTACTGAAGCTGCTTTATTCCAGGTTTCCGACATGTAATTGTTCTGCTGCATAAAGAGGGTTTGATCTAGTAAGCTTTTATTTTTTTAAAGTTAACTAATTATGGATTACATAAGAAGCTTTTCTGTAATTCTAAATAATTTTATGATGTTTCATAAAAGAGATACTTTGAGATGTATTCACAGCATTTCAGGAATAAAAATATGCTTGGAATTTTAATATTCTGGGACATCACTAGCAGCAGATAAGAGTTGCTTTAGCTGGAACAAAGAGTCTATCAGGTATATATTGAAGCACTCTTAAAGGACGACAGGAATTCTTGAGGGTTAAAGGTCAGATTTGCTGTGTTGGAATGATTAACTTCTGATGTTCTTTCCCATCAACACACAAAAACCAGAAACTTCAAGCTATGCTGAAACACCGTAAACTGACTTCAAAATGAGTTAGAGCTTATTTCTGCTGTGCAAATACCAACTTTACTCTTTTGTTACTATTTGATGTGGTTTTTTATGAGATTCAATTCAACGCTGCAAAAGCTGAGTCCAAGACGAAACAATGATAACAGACTCACACAAACGAACGACATCAACATGTCCTATTAGGCAACAGCTCGGACTACGCTTTCTAACAGACAGCACTGCACACACACGACCCACACTGACCTCTTTGAGTAAGAAGGAAGAGGCAGCGAAGGCGAAGGACCAGCCGTAGTGGTAATTGAAGAACTGCTCTGGCTCTCTGGGCCGGTTCATCACCTCATCATTAATACTGGAGATGTAGAGCACCAGACCCACCACCAGACTGAGGCCTGCATGCAGCACATTTACGAGGACAATGACAGAGAGAAACAGAGTCAGATACATGGAAGTTCATTATACTGTGATAGAGACACTCGTAGCAGTGTGCCCGAGGAGAAAAAGAGAAAGATATGAGCTGACCATGAAAACCAATTAGCCTCCAAAATGATATTGATGAAGAACAAAGAGATGAATGAGAAAGTGCTTCAGAGTGAACTTTTACCACACAAATCCAAGTACCGGTACATACAAAACATGTTTTTTATTTAGAATTTTTTGCTATGAAACACAAGTCTGAGATGTTGAAAGTTTCCACAGAAAAATGTAGCGACAGTTTTTAAAGTTTACAACTCGGTTCTGTACATAAATTCTCCCTCAAAGCCAAGTTGTTTGCAACAATGAAGAGAGTTTTAATTTGTGTGACAATAGCAGGTCAATCCTTTTCTGAAGCTTTCTATTTGGGTTTCTCTGAAGAAAAAAAACAAAAAAAAACTTCTATTAATGGGAATAAGTGGTTCCCGATGGTGAAGGATCAAAGATATGCAACAAGATGTGTCCTATGAGGCAAATAGAGGCACCCAAGTGTGTGTTTGCACCAGTTTCCTTTTTTCTTTAGATAAACACTGATGACATTTTAAGTATCTCTAATCGAAACCACAGCCTTTACTTAAACTTGACCCACTGCTTTTATTGATTTATGTTATAAATGGAGCCTAAATGGTCTAGTTTAGGTGAATGTATTATACTGATAACATACTGATTGCTGAATATATTTCTTCTTCATTCTTTAAAACTACAGATGGCCTTACCCCCATGTTCTTTATGTTAGCATATTTTAAAATTATTTTAACAACTTAGGCACTTATAAATACCGGTAAATATAAATGAGCGCAGAAGAATATTTTCTTTATATGTTGTACATCCACTGGACAAAGTAGTTTCAAGGCAAGTTTAATGAGAAATCAAATATGAATATGTGGGAAAGACCCTCATGCACACTGTTAAAGTGAGGTGGGATATCTGTGATGCCATGTTTTTTTTTTTCCTTTAAGACACGCTGGAAGGCTTGTTAGATTGCACTCTGGACTTTTTTTTTCAAGACATGTTGGATAAAAAAAGGTGAACAAAACTGGAAATTTATTTTTTTTGTGGGACAATGATGTAAAAAATATCAAGATAAACACCAAAAACCTGCAGGGTGAGCTAAAGGAAAGAGACCCAGAATGTAGAAATTCTAAATATTTGTGTGAAGAGGAGCTGTCCTTTAAAGGCATTAATATATATATATATATTTTACCAGGTGTGCCAATAATGTGGCTAGTACTGTAAAACCTTTTTACCCCAGATGTAGCCCATGCATCTTTAAAATCCCCCTGTCCTTCCAGCAACCAGACATGAACTCTTCACTGCCTTGAAAATGTTAAATGCATGGGGTACAACATATGGCATCCATCAAAGAATCAATATTCAAAGACAGAGGCCCGCCGAAAGAAGCAGATATAATTAATTTTAGATATGGCTGGGACATTGAAATGAGGTGCTGCGCTGTCTTCAGTTGTGTATTTTTACTCAAATGGCAGGTCTAAGAGGTTCTCTTGTCAACTTAAAGTTTGAAGGCCTGGAAAATGCAGAAACCATGCTGCTGTCCACTGTGGCGCAACAGCACAGCTTCATTCACGCATCCTCAGTGACACGGAGAGAAGTCTTCATGCACATGCCCAACAAGAGCAGATGACAGAAAAGGACAAGTGAGCGTTGGACAGAAAAGGAACAAAGGCAATTTTTTTTAAGTGAACACGCACGACTGTGGAGTAGCAGAAGCGAGGAAGAGGAAAAAAGAGAACATCAGCCTTCAAGCAAGCTCAAACATCTGCGGCTCTATGCTGCTTTTTTTTTTTTTGTCATCTGAATTGTGCTATATTAACCAGAACATGGTGTTACTGCTCGCAAACTGCAATATTCACTAGACCACTGCCTCGGGGATGTAAAAGGAATATCCTGAATAATCCATATATACCACCGAAACCACAACAACCACAACGGACAGAGAGGGGAATGTGAGAGGAATGATAGAGCTGATAGTTTACTGCAGCATCACAAACAAGCAATTCAGTGCAATTACTGTCATCATCTTTCAGCCGAACTCTCTGACACCTCAGCGCATGCTGCTCAAATTTTATAACCTTTGTTACATAACCCTTTGCTTTTACAACACACTTTCTTTTACCCCAGTCCCTGCTCGTTAAAGCTGTTGTATCAGAATCTGTTTGATAGTCCTTTCATCTCTGCTTACTCTTCAAAAAGAATCAAAAGGAGAAAGCCTTCAGAGAGCTTAAGCTGCAGTGTGCCTCCTGATAGTTTTTACTCTTATCTGCAGCACAGGAAAGGGGATCATTAGTGCCATCTGCTGCTCAAGAAGCATCCCTACAGAACTGAATAAAAAAATCAGTTTGAAATGTCTTTTTTTCTGCAGAACATTGACATTCTGCAAGCAATTTTAAAAGCCAACTTTTAAAAAGAGGAGGAAACTTTAAACCCTTGGGTTGGGATGTTGAAAACGAATCCTGTCACTTCTTCTAATGACAGCTGGCACACCTGTATCCCAGTCCAAAAATAGAGTCATTAACAAAGCATCGCCATGTGTGACGCAGGACACGGCTGGCTGCTGTAATCAATCATAATGTGAGGGAGCAGTGACAGCGCGACATGAGTAATGGGTCCCACCTGAGAGAATGAAGAAGATGCCGGACACAAAGGCCAGGATGGTACGCTGAGGCCGGATGTGTCCGATGTTGCTGATGACGAAGGCCGTGAAGACGAAGAGCAGAGAGACCATGGGGAAGGGCGTGGCCGTGCGAACCATCTCTGTGGGAACAAAAGGTCGCCGCGTTAAAAATAGCTCATCTGATGTTACCTGGAAAGAATGTTTCCACAGGAATAAAAAAAATATTCAAAGACAATCAAATGCAGCATGTTGTAAAAATATTCATACCTCTCTCTATGAGATATATCAACATGAATTCACATGTTTTTCCAATTTTATTTCACAAACAAATATCTGAAAAGTCTGGTTTGCTCTCATAGTCGGAATCTCTGATTCGGTATTTTGTGGAAACATTTCCCCACAGACCAATGCTGCCACCACCATGTCATACAGTGGAGATAATGTGCTCAGGATGATGTGCAGTATAGCACTTTTGGTTTACACCTGAGCTGTGGTTCTCTGTAGCTCCTCCACAGTTACCTGGGCTGGCAGGTTAGGTGGACAGCCACGTTTGTTGGTTTGTAGTTGTGCCTTAACTCTGCCATGTTCTGATGCTGGACTGAATGTGATCATATAAATACTTATGACTTTGGATATTGTTTTATAACCCAACTCTGCATCTTCTGATAGCACTCAGTTGCATCTCACTTTATTTAGAGGCATCAAAATAAAGACAGCTTTCCCCAACACTTCTGAGTTTTTATCTTTTTAAATATTTGAAAATGATGTCTCATTTTCTTCCATTTCGAAATTATATGCAACTTGGTGTTGGCCTGTCACATAAAACTGCAATACAATATAGTGATGTGTGTGGTGGCAAATTACAAACCAATGTCTACTGTTTTAACTCAAATAATTTGCAATATCAGATATGTATAAGCAAAACAAAATCGCTCTATATTTGGAGAAATGTCTGTTGCCTTTTATACATAATCTCAGAATAAGCAAAAAAAAGTGACAACCACAAAAATATGTTTTTAATACAGTAGACATTTGAATTCAGGTAAAAGAGCTATAGCTTCAGATATAAAATCCCTTCAAATTCAGGTTTTTTCACTTCTCTTTTTTCATTTATGACAAGAACTCTGAGTGAAAGGAGGGAAAGTCCTCTGAGACTGACCCCCCCTCTCCACGAGTCCCTCTGCACCTGAAGGCCTTTTTTCTTTCACTTCAGATTCTTCATCCTCGCCCTTCTCCATCCACACATTTTGAATCTAGTCAGCTGCACATTACTCTGTATAATTCAAGAGTAGGTTCCCTTTGGTAAATAACAGACGTGTAATATCACATCCATCTTTCACTCACTCAGGATGTTTGCCGTGTTTTCGGTGGTGATCTCTATTTCGGGCTCAGTGAAGTACTCCGAAGCAACGCACCTCCCGTTCTCTGATCCTGTGAGGAAACAGAAATTGGAGAACGTTAGGTTTGCTTTTAGGATCAGAGTCGGTCATGCGTGAAGAAGCGCAGGTCTCAGCGGCCTCTCTCGCTGTTAACAATCATGTTTTCTGACAGATTTGATTCCAGAAGCCACAGGCTCCTCTCTTTCTTTTCTCTCTCTAGCCTGACTCTCCCTCAACTTGCCAATCTTCAATACCTCTTTATGCATGTTTGTTACTTTCTTGTGCTTGGATATCGTGTGTGTGAGTAAGTGTAAACATATGCACACAAGTGTGATGATATATTCCTACCAGCCACAAAGCAAACTCTCCAGAGGCCAGAATGCAGAGCCATCTTCACCTCCATGCTCTGGTTCTGCTGCAGGATGATTCCCTCCACCATTATAAGCCAGTAGTCGGTGGACACAGCCACCCCCACCAGCAGCAGTCCGCAGGCTCCAAACACTGTGGACAGGATGGTCAATGCACGGCTGCTGCATGAACTCATCTGCAGGGCAGAGGGGCAGAGAGAGGAGAGCGGTAATTCAAATTCAAAACTTTGGAAGAAGGAGAGACAAGAAGGAAAATAAGGGGACGTGGAGAGGAGATCACTGAAAACAGGGAACTCCTTCTGTAGGACGTGAATCTTATTCATAGGGACACACCGCGGCTGGTTATTCCTCTGTTCTCGCCTTGTTATTGCTGGAGATGATTTAGTGACACACACGCTGGCAGCCAATCACATTAAAGGTCGGAGAGGAGCCAATGGAACAGATGATGACCTCACCGGCGAAGTTAGACAAGGATTTTAAAAACCCGGCGATGAAGGGAACGGAAGCATAAAGGAGACGGTGACTCAGTCGCAGGCTTTCTGTGGCTTAGTTCTGGCTGAACGGCACATGCACGTTTGAGCGAGCTGTCTGTATAGATTCATGTTTCTCAGCGCACGTGTGCTGCATGTGGCTGCTCCCCCTCTGGCCTCAACTTAATTTGGACTGTTGTTCATTTGAATCAGCGGATAAGGAAAAGCACAGAAGAAACAGAGACATGTTCTTTACTCTAACCACAGAGCCTTGCAAAAATATTCAGGCCATTCAAACTTCATGACATTTTGTAATTCTGCAACAGCAAAAGTTTGATGTTTGTTCAGCTACAAGTGTTGGGTCATGGCTCTAGCAGTTTTGCACATCTAGAAAATGATATTTTCACTTGTTCTACTTTACCGTCTCAAGTCTTTAGCAGGTTCCAGGGTTGCTCTGCCTATAGCTACATTCAACTTTCCATTAAATGTGACCAGCCTGTCTCTACTGAAGAGAGTATGATGCTGCCACCGCCTTGTTTTACAGTGACAGTGGTGAGTTCAGGGCGATGCAGTGTTAGTTTTTGCATATTTTGCACGTAGACCAAAAATTGGAATTAAGAACTATTTCCAGTCTAAGCCTTTACCTCAGCATTAAAAAACTCCCTTCTGCCTCTCCAGTGAAGGGAATTTTCAAATCCTCCTCATGCTTGTCATCTTTGAATTATCTTTCTTTTTAAACAATACCATGGAGGAGTCAGGCTTCTCCAGCATTCTTGAAAAGCCACCCGGAACTCCAAACAAATATCATCTAAGCTCCCTTACCCACTTTTTCCTTTCCTATCTCACCTTCTCTACTAGCCTTTCAATTGTAGTGCCATGCAACACCAGAATTATGAGACTGAAATATAAACAGATGGACAAATTTAATATTTTACATGTAGGCCAAAAAGTTTCCTAATGAAGCTCTGAGGCTTTCGCAGAGCAGCAGTTGAAATTATGCACGAGCAGATGCTATTTACTAATTGGGTGTTTCTGAAGACAGTTGTTTGGAGAGTAATATATTTATAGGTACCATAGAAAAGAGATCTGAATGTACATGCTCAGCAAATTTTTGGGGTCTTTCAACAACAACAAAAATCAAAGACCGTGTTTTGTATTGTTTTAATTTGACAGTCAGGTGCCACTTTGTGCTGTCGGTCACTTCAGTTCCTGTTACTATACGTTGAAGTTTGTGGTTGCAACAAGAAAAACTGGGAAAAATTGAAGGGTGGAAACACTTTCACCCTCATATTATGTTATTCATGTTAATTTATTGACGTTTAGCTACCATGCTGCAGTGTAAAATCTAAATCTGTCTTTCTAGCTCATATTTTTATTTTCTTCATAGTTAGTTACTTCCTGAGCTGTCTTTTGACCTTTTATGGAACCACAGTAAAAACGAAAGAAGAAAGATTCTGGCTCTTCAGAGCTCGCCCTCACTTATTACGCTGCACTACACACACAGCAATAAGCCTAACAAACAGGAGGGAGTGCTCAGCAGACTTCATCTTCCACTGGTTTCGCCTCTCAGGCAGCATAATGGCTGCCTCACCTTATTAACGCTGGCTGTTTAAGAAAGGTAAAGAGGCTTACTCACCAAAGACCTGCAGACATTCTTACTAATTGTGTGTCCCCTCTGTGTTAATTTACAAGCTTTTTTTCCACATATACATAAACTGGCTCTTCAGTGTATAATATAAAGTTTATAGAGTTTTTCAGGATGATACGCTTGACAGTATTTTAATTGGATATAATTAGGAGAGGGTTAATGAGCAGCTTTTTGGATTCAGAACTTCTGCCTGCAATACAGCATTTGTCAGCAGATGCCCATGTTTCTGTGTGTGGAGGCTGTCGAGATCATGTACTGTTTTGCAGAATGTTTGGACATAGTCTTGGTAAATCATTAAAACAATAGATAAATAACGTGCCAAGATGCAGCTATGTGACACAGCTTCACAGATCCAAATTCAGCTAATTCAAAAGGTGTTGATCCAGCCAACTTTCACTCATATGTTAATTCCCTGTTATTCAGACCAACATGCAACAGACTCTTATTTATATTTTATATTTTCTTAACAAAAACTCGCTGAGAGGCATTACCATCATTTTCGTTTTTTGGGAATCAATTGCAGCAGCAATTGATTCCAATTGCTGGAATTGGGATCAATTCCAGCAATTGAAGATCTGAGGGTGGAACATATCAAAACAGCAGCTCTAGGAAGGTATTCTGACATCCTGCAAAGAAATCCAAGCAGAAACTATAAACAAACTCTCAAGTTCAATGGATGCAAGAATTGTGCAGGTGATATCAAAGAAGGTCCTATGTTAATATGTAACTCGATCTGTTAAGATGTTTTTGATTGAAATAGCTTTTGATTGTAGTACATGTGACCACTTAATGCTGCACATTCAAAGAATGACCGTTTGCAGTTCTTCATAACCCATAAAATGTTTAGAAAATCTGCTGTGCATAATAATTTGGAGCAGTGCATTTTGAGTTTTTTATTTTTGAAAAAAAATACTGTTCTCATGGGGAGCTTTGTTCAGTAAAATTTGATTTA